>CAUYPK010108139.1:0-22224 GCA_963574355.1 Loris lydekkerianus | reverse complement strand
AAAGCCCAAGTGCCCATCGATCCACGATTGGATTAATAAATCGTGGTATATGTACACCATGGAATATTATGCAGCCTTAAAGAAAGATGGAGACTTTACCTCTTTCATGTTTACATGGATGAAGCTGGAACATATTCTTCTTAGTAAAGTATCTCAAGAATAGAAGAAAAAGTATCCAATATACTCAGCCCTACTATGAAAATAATTTATGGCTTTCACATGAAAGCTATAAATCCCGTTATAACCTAAGAATATGGGGAGGGAGGAGAGGGAGGAGAGGGAGGGGGGAGGATGGGCGGAGGAAGGGTGATTGGTGGGATTATACCTGCGGTGCATCTTATAAGAGTACATGTGAAACTTAGTAAAAGTAGACTATAAATCTCTTAATACAATAACTAAGAAAATGCCAGGAAGGCTATGTTAACCAGTGTGATGAAAATATGTCAAATGGTCTATAAAACCAGTGTATGGTGCCCCATGATCACATTAATGTATACAGCTATGATTTAATTAAAAAAAAGAATAAAAAAAAAAACTTCATCATATTTATTCTAAGAGTATATCAGATTGGATGGGGGTGTAAAGAGGTGACAAATAATTCTATGTAATTATTTATAGCTCATCAATTCTTTTTCTACTAAGTATTGTCCCCAGGGCTGGGGTGAGGTGGGCTTCAGGTACTGATTGCTTCTGTGTTGTCTTGGTCTATAGGTTAATGAGCTTAAGCCACTTACAAATCGGGTAGAGCAACCAAAAGTTCATGCCAGAGGGAGAGGCCAAAGCCAGACTGGTTCAGTTGATATAACATGGATGACATTTGGCTAGGAAACGTGGAGTTGGTGCCTTGGAGACATTCTAAATGGCACGTTTGAGAAAGCCACTGCTTCCTCCGGAACTTCTCTATTTAATATGTCATCACCAGCAGTGTAAGGTTACTGAACCTCACATTGAAAATGTGACGACTGTAAAACACACATCAAATTTCAAAGACTTGGTAACCCTCCCAAAAGACAGAGATGATCCAATAACAATTTTATATTGATTATATGTCAATATAGTAGATTGGGTTAAATAAAATATTACATTAAAAATAATTGAACCTGTTTATTTTTAATATGACAACTGGAAATTTTTAAATTATATATATGGCTTGCCTTGCACAATGGTGTTCTAGATACTTTAAATTCATCTGCCAGAAAGCTTTTTTAGTCAATCTAGAAATCTATTAATATACAACGGAGCAACCATATATGATTGCACAGCTTTGGGGGGCTATTTGTGGCCTCAATTCCTTCCATGCTGACTTTATTTGTTTCTTCAATTGCAATCCTAATAAAATTGCAATTCTATAAAATCTTTTATACAACTTTCATTTGCCACCCTTGTCCTAAGTGCTTTGTATGCATTTACTCATTGAGTCCTCACACTTGTTACATCTCTATGAGAGATGGAAAATAGAACAGAGCAGGTGAATAGTTTGTTGGCGGTTGTATAATTACATATATGGTGGAGCTATTTGAACCTATGGTACAATGGCTTGAGGTGCCACTGAAAAATTCTGAGGAATTGGACATGAAAAGGACCAACACAGGAATGATATGTAATACTTATGAGCCCTCAACAATATAAATGGTGCCACTGACTTAATCCAACCAAAGAAATATAGTCAAAAGATTAGAAAATAGATTGTTTGGAATATGATCATACTTTATCCAATGAACAGTTACCTTATATTTGAGGTCTCTGCTTACAGTTGGACAAGTTGATGAATATTTTGGATATGGGGTTTCTAATAAGACTTTTTTCAAGTCCCAAAAGAGCATGAAACTAAATATGAGAGTTTTTCCTGCAGGAACAAGTCAGGTTTAGAGCACACTTGAGTCACAGACTGTGACAGAGAACTCCAGCTCCGGGTGACTGTGCCCTTTTTCACCTCTTAGCCCCTCAGGCAGGGGACCTCCAACAATGAGGCAAAAGTCTGATTTACCTTGTACACCATTAAATAAAAGAATGGGGAACTTGCTTGAGATATTTAAACTCTTCCCTAAACTAGTTCAGAAAATCAGCCAAAGGGTAGATTTTTTTATAGCCCCAAATAACTGAGCTAGGTTTCCTACAATGCCTTTTAGTGGGGTATTATATTTCAGGCAGGGGAAGAAAATGAACTGCAGTATTATCAGTATCCTTCCCCATACTCTAATAAATCCTTTCCCAAGACAAACCATGATTACACAGTTGAGCGTGACAGGCTCTTTGGGAGCCATTCGTTTTGCTGTCTTACACAGCTAAAATTTTTTGGATGAGTGATTATTCTAGTTTGTAAAAAATGAACAGAGAACAACAGACTTTTGCCTGTTGAGCTGATTCTGCAAGATGCAAACCTCACTGCTTGCAAAGGGGGTCAGCAGCTGTTCCCCTCTCTTGTTGGCAATATTGACTCACACCTGGGAGTACAAAAAGGCATGTTTTAAAAATATGTTTAAACACAAGATAGGCATGCAACCATCAGGCTGACCTAGTGAGATGACTCAAAGGCCTGTGCTTGCATTCAGTCCTTTTGTTTTGAGAATGTAATAGTGTCATTAATGTCAGTGTTGAAACTAAGCTACATTTCAGCTCTTACAGACTCTGCATCCTTTAGATGTGAAATAGCAACCAAATTATACTCAATTCTTAAATTAATCCCCCACCCCATGCAATTCCAGACATCGCGGTTCACTTCCCAAAAGACAAATGACACTTACGCTCTGAGGACAACCAGAAAGCTGTATCCAATGCACATAATCCCCACCAGAAAATAGGAGAGCGGCAACCTGAAATTCATCCATCCGATTGTTCTTTTATTGTCATAATAGCCATAAAAGAGGACCGAATATTGTGCCAAGCCCTAAAATCCAACAACAAAGCCACTTAGCAGATGCTGTGAAAAGCAACTCAAAGGAAAAGATTAACTCTTAAGAGGAATAACAAAATGACATTAATTTTCAAACTTGGGTCACTGCTCTGACATGAGCCCTTTGTTTCGTTGCCCAGAGTGAATGTTTCAGCTGCCTCCTTGATCGGCAGCTTTTGGTTTACTCAAAATTCAGTTACTTCTAAACAGATAAAAATTTGGAAGCAAATATAGGCTTGCTCACTGTGGAACCATTACCATGAAAAGCCCCTTGATTTAAACATCAAAACACAGTTCATGATATCATTAGATTTACAATTGTAAGAGCGTGGTTAATATGAGCAGGGGTTGGATTGGAAACATGCTTCCTCCAAGTTCTGTTGCAGGTTCCCCATCTAGTCACTGGAGCCATAACTGGATCTTTCTCCTTACAGAAGATCTGTGTCTCGGCTCCCCCTTAGCAAAAGCGAGGAACAGGTGAAATGATTGGAACCCAGCTCCCCAGTTCCTGGAACAAGCATGTTTACTTGTGCATTCTGGTCTCTTTCCTAAACATTATCTGCAGGGCTCGGAATTACCATCTCCCAAAGACATCCGAATAGATCTTCTCTACACACAGAATACTGGCATATTCTGAGGCTGCTTTGTTTTACAATATTCACCTTGTTCTCTTTCTCACATCCGCTCTGTTTTTCACTACGGTATAGATTCACCCCCCCAGTGCCTCTCTGACTTAGGTCTAGCAATAACTTAAAAATTACTATGTTTTGTGAAATGAGAAAATAATAACTTGCCACTGCAGGGCTTCCTCTTGAGATCAAGTGAGTCACCCATGAATCTTAGAAAATCCAATTGGTTGCTTCCATATCATTTAAATCAACCCAGTGACTTTGAGCCCATTGCTGAAGAGGGTGAAGAAAGCAGAGGCTGTGGAGGAGCAATAGGAGGAAATGTCTGGGATACTAATTACTAGAGGAAGAATTGAGAGAAATAATCCTAAAAATTGCCCTAAACAAAGATCACCTCAAATCAGAAGCCAACAGAGATCTGGAAAAAAAAAAAAAAAAAAAAAAATGTTGCTTTCACATTTTCAAATTGCTTGCAAATTTATTATTTAATAATGTACTATTTAAGAACCAGCAGGAAATAAAATCTCCAGAAAATTTCAGAGGCACTCATATGCTTAACTAGGGACAGAATGGGATGAGAAGGGCACAGATAGATACTGAAGTGCTGGTCTTCCCTGCACCACACCGGCCTACAGCTGCGTTTTTCAGTTTATGAAAAAATATATGCAACCTGCGATGGTTAATTTTATACGTCAATTTGAGTGAGCCATGAGGAGTCCAGATCAAACACAGTCTCTGGGTGTGTCTGTGAAGGTGTGTCTGGACAAGATTACATTTATGAATATGAATAGATGGATTCAGTAGAGGACCACCCCAGCGTGGTTAGGCATCCTTTATACCACTGAGGACAAAAGGAGGAAGAATGAAAGAAGAAAGGAAGAATTTTCCCCCTTTTTCCCTGCCTCCCTTCTTGGGCTGGGATGTCTCATCTCCTCTTTCCCCCAGAGTGAGATTCATCCCATGGGCTCTTCCGCTTCTCAGGCCTCCAGACTCACATTTAATCACACCAATGGCTTTCCTGAGTCTGCAGTTTGCAGATGGCAGATCATGGGACAGCTCAGCCTCCACAGTTGTGTGAGCCAATTCCTCAAAATAAACATTTTATATATATATAATTAATCTATTATTTGTATTAATTTATAAATTATATATAATATGTCAAGATTTATATATAATACACCCAAATAAAGGGCTGTGCATGGTGACTCATGCCTGTAATCCCAGCATTCTGGGAGGCTGAGGCAGGTGGGTTGCCTGAGCTCATGGATTCAAGACCAGCCTGAGCAAAAGCGAGACCCTGTCTCTAAAAATAACTGGGTGCTGTGATGGGCACCTGTAGTAACAGCTACTTGGGAGGCTGAGGCACGAGAATCACTTGAGCCTCACAGTTTGAGGTTGCTGTGAGCCCTGACACCACAGCACTCTACTGAGGGTGACAAAGCAAAACTCTATCTCAAAAAAAAAAACAAAAAACAAAAAAATAAATTACATATATCAAACTTCTATACACATTTATGAGCTATATAAACATACCCAGGCACACAATGTTAGACAATTAAATTCACAAACTCGTCCTAGAAAAAGTGGTACATACCTCATTGCTGAATATCACTATAGTCACCAGATAGTCAAGAGTACTTCAAAGGTGACCCTAGTGATAATTCAGCCATGAGGTATGTAGCATTTTTTCTAGTATGAGTTTGTCAATTTAATTGTCAGACCTGTATGTACCTTCTATTGGTGAACCCTGTCTGATATTTAACCCCAAAGAACATTTGGGAGGCTGAGGCAGGATGACCATTGAATCCAGGGGTTGAAAACCAAGAGACCATTTAGGGCTAAAAGATAAGTAGAAATTCAAACACAACAGGTAGGCCAGTCTCATGTGCAAGATAAGGAACCAAATAGATGTGGATTGGCCACCTGCTCAAGACCCAGACATCGTTATTCCAGAAGAATCCACTGTGCCAGGGTTTCCAGCTCCCAGTTCTGTGCCATCTTCTCTTACATTCACCTGGTAAGTGCTCTGCTTTCTCTAATCTGTGTTAAATCCAGCCTCCTCTACCCTGCCTTCAACCTTCATGAGGGCACTCTGTCCCAGGGAGAAACAATAGCAGAACCCTGTTAGTGTAGACACTTTAAACTCTTTGGTTTAAAGGTTATATCCTGAGCTGTTTATTTTTTTTTCCCCTGTGGGACAATATATACCATTTTCCAACCTCCCCTGTCTTTCCTCACCCTATTTCCTTGCTGCCACCCTGACACTCGGTGACCACGATTGCAGTAACACATGATATCAGTGCATACATTTCATTGAACATTTAGCACTTGTTGAACATCTTACTTCATCTCACAGAATCCTTACAAGAACCCTATGATGTTACTACCCCTGGAGGTAATCACAACCCTTACTCCTCATGTTTCCGTCCCCCTGGAGAAGATCCATAAACGTAACACTGCTCACCACCCTCCAGTGCCTCCTCCTAGCCTGGGAGGAGAAACTAAACTGATATCAGAGCGTGGATACAGAGATGAGGACCTCTTCCTCCTCTTGAGGGAGCACGTGCTGTGCTCTGCCCCTGCAAGAGGAGGCCTGTCCTGGCAG
Organism: Loris lydekkerianus; assembly: GCA_963574355.1. Lineage (NCBI taxonomy): Eukaryota > Metazoa > Chordata > Mammalia > Primates > Lorisidae > Loris > Loris lydekkerianus. The sequence continues at coordinate 16,097 of CAUYPK010108139.1, read as the reverse complement.
ATGGGTCTGGCTGTGAAGCACGCTTGTCCATAAAAGATACCACCTTCTTTAACGTCATCTTTAACAATAATGAAGATGACATGTTGACCTCTACCTGGCCTGCCCTTTGTTATCTTTCTGGTTAGCTCAGAACCTGGGTGGACAAAGAAGGAGGTGTTATTCACTGTGATCTCTCCTCTCTGCACACACCCAAAGATTCAATAGCTACTGTCCCTACACCTATTTCACAGATGAAGAAACTGAGGCTTAGAGGGGTTACCTAACTAGTCCAGGTTCGTATACCTAATAGGTGACAGAGTCTGAATTTAAACAGGGTGTAATTCAAATCCTATATACTTAACCACTCTGCTATCTGCCTCTCCTGTGGTTTCTTCTTTTCCTAAGACCTGTATCACACTAGGAGCACATCTCAGTGAAAGAAGGAAATGAGAGCCCTATGAACCCGGCATGGACTGTGATGTATACCCTTCGATTGGTCCCTGGTGGGGCCAGGTCCTCTAGAAAAGCACCCCACACATCCTTTCAGAAAAGCTTTCAGAGGGCCTCATCTCCACATCCATAAATATTACAACCTGACATCTTTCTGTAATTCACAATGACAGTAGTGGGATTAAAAGAAGCCCTAAAAATAACATGGAAGAAGAAAGTAGATACAGACCAAGCATCTGGTGAGCTTGTTAGGTTGGCACAAGAGCTACTGGGGCTGCGGGCTCCTCTGGCACATGCACATTCAGCATATGCTCAGTGGCTGGCGCTTCATAAATAGTAGGTCACAACCAAAGGGGGAGGGCTCTGCTTTGGGGGGTGGGGTTGAGAATCCCGATTACTTCACAAGGGTTTCCTCAGTTTACCTATTTGTTATGTGTACAGTCAAGTGTAAATGATAGAGGTTTTATGAAAGAGAACAATTTTTAAAAGCTTTATCAACTCTACTTTCATAGTATAGTGGGTAGCTCTAAATAGGATTTGAAAAGCTTGGAAGGAGAGCACCCCGCCCCTTTCCCCCAGTGGGCATGCCACACTCCACTCACCTTTCTCCTTCCCTTGAAGCTACAGCAGTAGACATCTGGAAGTGCCTAAAATAGCAATGACCCCTAGCCTAGCCAAGGTTCTATTCAGTTTCCATGTCAGCGCATGCTGCTCTCCCTGTGGGAGCTCTCCCACCCCAAAATCTGTGACAGAGGAACCACAATCAGAGCCAAGTTTCCAATCAGCACTGAAAATTCCTTTCCAACTCCGGGGTTCCATGCTTGCGTATCTCCTTTTAAGACTAGCTTCTGTTCAAATTTTGCACCTGGTCTAGTCCACAATCACTTACACATTTCCACAAAAAAAGAGAATGTTTTGATTAGGTAAGTCACTAGGAATTTATCCATGCATTTATTTATCTAACTAAACTTATCAAGAACTTACTTTATGACAAGTATTATACTTAGATGCATTAAGAGACTGGATTACAGAGGGTTCCCAAAGAGTTCTGCAGGCAAAATATCCCCTTCATAAATATTTTTCACCTAAAATTATTAGAAAGATCCTTTTGATGTTTCTCATGGTGAGAAATAAATGCTCCCTGTGAGAGAAAACGTGCTGTCCCCAGGATAGTGACCGAGCTCCCTCATCATTAGCAAAATTTTTTATTGTAGTAACTATCAGATCATTATTTAAAAAGAAAAATTGTTAAGTCAAAACTGGTGGAAAAGGAAGATATCATTTATGAAGCATATCTTCTGAGGCTGGGTGAGGGGCAGGAAGTAGCACAGAGTCAGAGTATGGTTCTACTTTTCTCTGAATTGTTATTGGTCCTTTACATCTTAGTATTAAGAAAAGCTTCAAGTGTGGATGACAGAAAGGGATTATAGCTTTGTATATACTAGAGTGGGATATAGGAAAAAAACAAGGAGTGGAAAGGCTAATGATAGCCCAGTCAAACTTCAGGTACCTTCACAAGAAGAGCAGCCAATTCACTACTTACAATCAACAAGCTGAGACAGCCTGTGGCCATCCTCCTTTTCTCCAGTCAGACCCACTGAACTTCTGCCTAATGCTCTGCTCACCTCTCAGTCTCCTTTCCTTTTGCTCCAACCCAGACCCAGAGACATGAAACAAAGGCTATACAGCTCTTAGCAGGGAGTGTGTTGATTACAAAAAGGAAGCTAGGCTGAGCTTTAGCAGATCTTCCCATGTTCAGCAGAGGGAGCAAAATTGTCAAAGATGGTAGACAGTGGCCATGAAATAGCAGTGAAGTAGACACAGCTATTTCTTGGTGCCCATCCATGTATCGGTGCTCTTGTCCCCCTGCTTCCTGTTTAGACAGGGGACATTGCTGCTGCCCCCCTTCCCCTTTCTGGTTGTAAACATAAGCTCTTCTTATTTCCTTGTCCCTCAACAAATAGGAATTTTCACAAGCTAAGTACCCCGAGTAATAATTAAATATCTATCATGTGCCAGGGATTGTGCTAATACTTTACATACATAATCTCATTTATTTTTTGTGGCAGCCTGGTAGGCTGATATTAATACTACTATTTTATACTCATGACAACTAAGATTTCAGGGTGGTTTTCTAATAGCTACAAGGTAGTGTGTGTGTGTTAGGATTCAAACCCAGGTGTGTCTGAATCCCGTGAATGAATTTGTTTTCATCATGCTGCACTGAACTTTACCTCAGCTACTTCTATAAAAAGTAATTTTATTTGTCTTTTCTGTCATGGCCCAGACCTGGCACTAATGACAGGAACTCTAGACCCTAAGTCCAATCTTATTACATAGCTCACTCCACTTGCATGTCCCACAGGAAGCACACATATAGCACATTCAGAGAAGTTCCCCAAACCTGCTCCTTCCTCCTATTCTTCCTCCTATCTCAGGGAATGGCACCCTAGTGCCAGCCTCTCCTACTCGCTCCAACTAGAAACCTGGATATTTTCATTATCTTCCTTTTTCACCCACAGCCCACATCCAGCCACTTGCTAAGTACTATCGCTTCTGCCTCATTAGCTCATGTGACACTGAGCCTTTGGAATGCTCTCTGCCTAGAATACTGTTCCCAATTGCTCTTCCCATTCCAGAGCCTAATCTAATCCTATCCTTTAAAGCTACTTCAAGAAACTCAATCCCTGTCTTTCAGCATACACAAAAAATTAACTCAAGATGAATCAAATACTTAAATATAAGATCTGAAACAATAAAAATCCTAAAAGAAAACCTAGGAAAAACTCTTCTGGATATTGGCCTAGGAAAAGAATTTATAAAGCAATGCAATAAAAAAGAAAACAGATGGCACTATTAAGATAAAGCTAAAAGTGTTTTATGTACAGTGGAAGAAATAATCAAAAGAGTAAATATACAACCTACAGAATAGAAGAAAATATTTGCAAACTATGTCAAGTCTGACAAAGGACTGATATTCAGAATGTATAAATAACTCAGCAAGAAAAAAAACTTGAGAAGTAAGAAAATCACATGATGAGACATTTTTCAAAAAAAGATATACAAATGTTGAACAAACATATGAAAAAATACTCAACATCACTAATTATCAGAGAAATTCAAATTCAAATTATAATAAAATACCATTTACTCCAGTTAGAATGGGCATTATTAAAAAGTAAAAAAAAAAAAAAAAAAAAGATGTTGGTGGATGAGATGACAAGGGATTGCTTATACACTGCTGGTGACAATGTAAATTAGTACAATCTTTATGGAGATCAATATAGAGATTTCTCAGAGAACAAATGTAGAGCTAGCATTTGATCCTGTAATTCCATACTGGATCTGTACCCAGAGGAGAAGACATCATTATATCAGAAGGATACCTTCACTTATCTGTTTATCACAGCACAATTCAATTGCAAAGATAAGGAATCAAGTTAAGAACCCATCAACTGATGAGTGGATAGAGAAAATGGAGTAAATAGACACAGCATGGAGTGCCACTCAGCAATAAGAAGAAATGAAATAATGTCTTTTGTAGAAACTTCAATGGAACTAGAGATCATTATCCTAAATGAAGTAACTCAAGGACAAAAAAAGGAACGCCTCATGTTCTCACTTGTAAGTGACAGCTAAACTATGGCATAAGGGCATGCAGAGTGGATTAAGGAATATTGGAGACTCACTAAGGGGGAGAGTGGGAAGGGATAGGGGATAAAAAAAATTACCTACTGGGTACAATGCACTCTACTGGGGTGATGGGTACACCAAAAGCCCAGACTCTGCTGCTATACAATATATACATGTAGTGGAACTCAATATGTACCACCTAAATTTGTTAAAGCGAAATTGTTTAAAAAACCAATTTAAGATACCTATGTAAAACCTTTCCTGACCTCTCAATCAGGGCCATTTATTACAAGAAAAATAAATGCTCATTCTTTTCTCTTGGTATTTCCTTCTGGGTCCTAGAGCCCCACTAGATGCAAAACTTCTCAGCCCAGGGAAGGTGTAGTGACTTCTCTGCTTGGTAAATTGGGAATGAATCAACTCATTTGGACCAGCCCAAACATAACTTCCTCTAGGAAATAAGCTGTCCCCAGAGTAAACTGACCTAATTTGGGGTTTCATATTAGCAAAACCATTTGGCTAAGGGTCCCAGATTGATCCCCCAGTTTGACTTAGTCTACTAGTAGTGAATGTGGAATTCTTTTGCCCATCTTCCTCTCCTTTTCAAACAAACTATTCAGAACTCACGTGGGAAATAGAGTAACTATTGACTAGGTTCCCTTAGGAGTCAAGTAAATTGAACTACAGTAAACCCAGACACTGTTATGCCTCCACGTGGCTAAGACATATCTCTATTAGCTTGAGATTGTCACTTTGGATGGCAGTTGTTTGTTTGCACATCCAATTAGACCATAAGGTCCCTGTGGGCAGGGAATATATATTAGCTGTCTTCATCTTCCCAGCATCTCACATTCAATTTGTGTTTGTGGAATGATTGAATGAACAAAGAAATTGCTTCTGGTGATCTTTAGGAAACCAAGCTCCTTCAGATTGTCATGTAAACCTACTGTTCCATTTTTCTGTTTTCTCCTATGCATTTTAATAAAATAGAATAAATCATTCATGACAGTAACATGATGATAATGAACTTATGCTGAGATTTGATGAATCAAAATTCCAAAGAAGTGTCTAAGAGACACTAAAGCTGGAAAAGCTCTAATTTTTTCTACTATCTAATTGCCTAAAATTCTTACAAAAAGAGACATACTTATTGTTATAAAACGAGCTGGTATATATAATTTTTTTCCCACATAGAAAAAAATGGTCTGCTTCCATTTCACAAGGAGAAGATTAAAAGCACTATATTAGAGGACTTTGTTGGCCAGTTGATTTCTGGACTTACAAATCTGCCTCTGGTTCTTTAAAGTCATGCAAAGTGAAGTTTTGTGAATTCAGACATGAAATGAGATGATGTGGCCATCTGGATATAGCCTGAACTGGGAAATATCTTAACATTATCTTAGGAATTTTTCAACAAAATAAAAAATTCTTAAATGTAGAGTAAATACTGCAACTATTTGGAAAAATATGAATTGTCCTCAGAAATTTTCAATCCCATATGAATGGCAATATATTTTATTCCAAATATTTAAGATTAGTGACTATAACTAATTTCAAGTACAATTTACAAATGATGTCTATTGGAGACATACGATGCTAGCACCTAGGAAAGAATTTTTGCTGAATCGCTTTCAAATGTTTGTAGCTAAGTAGTCTATTGGTCACAGCAGACGTATTAGATTCATAGTTTGATGCTATGTGTTTGAATCACAAACTGAAATTTAAAAAATTATAAAATTCTAATCTCACTCAATGGCTCAACATTTAATCTGTTAGTTCAACAGCCGATATTTAGACACAACAAATTTCTTCCGGGTAAATTCAGCTCTTCAGAACAGTTTCGTCTGTAATGTTGAGTTTATAGACTCTCTTGTCTCTTCGTTTTCATCTTATCTCCTCCAATCTGTTGATCCTTTCTAAATCAAAATTTGATAATGTCACTACCCACTCACCACCCACTTAAATTACTTTCAATTATTCTGAGAAAAAAAAACCCAATTACATAGTATCATGATCTGTAGATCTTAGAGGATCCCACATGGTTAGATTCCCTCCTGTCTCTCCAGTGCCATGTGCTCCACTTTCCCTCTACTCTGAGCTCTAGTTCCACTGGCCTTTACTCGGCCCCTTCATATAACAAGCCCTCCTCAATGCAGGGTCCATACACTTGCTGTTCCCACTGCCTAGAATGCCTTTCCCTTCCCTCAAATGGGGAGCTCATCTTTACTCTTCAGAGCCCAATTCCAATGTTACTTTTGCAGAAAAAAAAAAAAAACAAAACTTTTCCTGTTACCTGTTCCCTTTCTTTAAGCCCTAAAGGGCTTTAGTTTTACTATGTTTAGTTTATTAAACTGCATTATTAGTTTTATTAACACTGTGTAGTTTTTCTTCCTAGAACTTGATATATTTGAAATGGCATTTCTTTTTGTGATTATTTGATGGCTTTAGTAGATTTTACACTCCTGAGGGGAAGACTTTGGTGGGTTTTGCTCACTTTTGCTTGATGTCTGGCATCTAGTGAATGCTCAATAACCATTCACTACATTAATGAAAAAAAGAATTGTTTCTTTGATCACATCCAAGGAAGGAACGCTGTTTTCATGATGTATGTATGGCGTGAGGACCAGATGCACCGCTAATAATCGCAAAAAGAAATCCCATCTTTGGTTTAACCAGGGCAGCCTGAGGGAGGGGATGAAAAGTTGAATTTGTTGCTAAATCACAGAAGGCACTAATAGGACTTCAGATTCTAAAAAATCAATTGCCAAGTTTAGGATACCAAGAAAGCTAAAAATAGACCCAGGGATCTCTCTTATCACCATCTACAGTTGTGTCAAAAAGAAGTCCAGGAGGAGTAGGTTACAAAGCGAGAGAAAGAATCTAGGGCCTACAACACATGATTCTTCTCCATTTAGTCAAACTTAATGAGCCTATCAAACTAAAGGGATCTGGCAGCATCCGTAGCTCAGTTGACAGGGCGCTGGCCACATATACTGAGAGTTGCGAGTTCAAACCTAACCCAGGCCAGTTAAAACAACAAGGACAACTGCAACAAAAAAATAGCCAGGCATTGTGGCAGGTGCCTATAATCCCAACTGTGTGGGAGGTGGAGGCAAAAGAATTGCTTAAGCCCAAGAGTTTGAGGTTGCTGTGAGCTGTGATGTCACAGCACTCTACCCAGGGCAACAGCTTAAGATTCTGTCTCAAAAAAAAAAAAAAAAAAAAGAAAGAAAAAAAAAGGGATCTGCACCTGACATCGAGGAACTGAAGCAAATACAGGATCCAGGGATAGACAGCCAGCAGATATGGTCAATCTCTGTATCACATGTCTTGGCAGTACCCTGCCCCTGCCCAGGAAAGTTGTCAGAGAAGAAATCTCACCATATACATAGGTGGAAAGATCTTCAGCCCTTCCAGTCTTATTATTTCTGCTCCTAAGGGAAGAGCTATATCTCAGGTAGACATGACCATTTTCAAGCCTTGTTTTGTCCTCAGTAGGCTTCAGGCTTATGCTTGGTGATCATGACACCTAAAGATTATTTCTGATCTAAGAGTTCAGTGTCTACTGACCAGCATTGGGCTAGGCTCAGACAATGGTTGTGGCAAAGAGGTTGTGCCGGCTGTATTTAAAACCTGTTGAAACTAACAGCAACATGAACAGCTCTGATCTAGAATAGAGGATCCCAGTCACATATTCAGAGTCAACAGACCCTGCAGAAGCCTTACAGGTGTGTTGCTCAGATCAGCCTCCAACAGCCACCCCTTTGGATCTACTAGAGTGAATAGATCATGATGTTTTCAAGCTGAGGTCACATATAACCCAAACTGTACCTTGATAATGACAGAGCACAGTGGGGAATACTAGAGCTGGGTTATAGTTGACTAACATGACACTTCTCCAACAGACATACTTTTTCAGAACTGTGCTATGATCTGAGACTCTTCCTAAATCCTTTCCTTTCTCACAGGTGTCAGGCCTGCATTACTCTCTAAAGGCTCTCCCCTTTGTCCTTTACAGAGCTCTCTATCTCCAGTATCTCCTGCATTTACTATTGTTTTGATGTCTCCTTCTCAGGAGGAAACTTTAAATAACTCGTGCCTTTAAAAGGGCTCCTGAGAATAAAGATGCATTGGAACTACTGAAAGACTCCTAAAAGAACAGATGTGATATTTCGTTTGTGAATCACAAGAATATCTTTCTTACATGTGGCCAGTGTAATAAGAGATAAAAGAATTTAAGAGAACTGAGATATATTCCAAAGGAGACCTTCTAACTTTGGAAGATTGTTACTTAAAAGATCTGTTAATGTTGACTAAAATAAAGACTGGAACTCTTGTGTAATGTCTCCGGCCTGTCTCCTTTGAGGACGGACTTCAAGGACATGGTTGTGAAGTGGGCGGGGCAGAAGGAATAATCTGGGGATGATATGTTCCATCTTGAAGAGTTGTCATAGTAATAGTTTTAATGCAAGTGTCTGCTTAAGTGTTACCTCTTTCCTGACCCAACCTCATACATCTTGATGACCAGAAGAAAAGGAGAATCAAAGTAGACTCACCCTTTATCCATCAGCAATACACAAAATGCCCTCAAGCTGGAAAGCTGAATTCCTTTCTCCTTACTCATAACTCAAACCTTTACCCAGATGATCTCAATGTCTGATATCAGCTGAAGTTTCTTCCAAATTTCACCTTAGTTCTCTCTCTCCTCATGAGAATATTAAAACTATTCAGTCTCTTACTCTTTGTGATTCCTTCATCACCCTTGTGCCTCCAAGTTCCTTGCCAACAGTCTTTTTTTTTAATGACATAAACTCTACTTATTCTACTAATTCACATGATACCATTTCTGCCAATTTGATTGATAGCATACATAATAGATAATTTTCCTATTTCTTACTATTTAATAAAATATATTTCCCTCCTAATAGGTAAGACCCATCACTAGACATTTAATAAAAAGATAAAAAATTGGATAGTTTTGAAAGGATGGATTGTGACTTTGCAAAGTCATATGACTAACTGACCTTGCACATTTCAGGTGACACTTCCCCCCATGATTAATTACAAAGAATTTGGATGCCTATAAGGAACAGATTATTGACCTGTCCTGGGGGTGGAGAGAAGGTTCCAAGATTTCCAAACAAAGCTCAGGAGATGAGTAGCTCCTCACAACCTCCCCCATCTTTACCTCAAAGCAGCAGTTCTCAACCTGTGGGTTGCAATACCTTTGGACAATCGGAAAACATATCCTGCATATTGTATATTTACATTATGATTCATAACAGTAGCAAACTTACAGTTATGAAATAGCAATGAAAATAACTTTATGGTTGGAGGTCACCACAACATGAAGGACTGTATTAAAGGGTGATGGCATTGGGAAGGTTGAGAACCACTGCTAGAGGTTTTCTGACCCTTCCCTTCCAATTGCCTCCTCTACCATAAGAGGTCAGGCTTCGTCTATTTTATGGTGTTCTATAAATGCAGACTTTTAATCTTTTTTTTTTTTTTTTTTCTTCTCTTCACCAGCCTCTGTATGTAATGACTTAGTTAAGCTGGCACATTAATTTTCTTAGAAGAAACAAATCGGGAAGGAGGAAGAGGGGTGGGGTTGGTGTGTGCCCACCTTCTGGGGGCAAGACATGATTGCAAGAAGGACTTTACCTAACAAATGCAATCAGTGTAACCTGCCTTATTGTACCCTCAATGAATCCCCAACAATAAAAAAAAAAAAAAGAAGAAGAAACAAATCAACCTATGGCCCAAGTAAATAGTTTAGATACCACGGTGATCTCTGCTTTTTGGCTGAACCATGTCTTTTCCTACAGATGTCTCTGAGCTCTTTGAAAGCAGTATTGTGAATTTTCATGAAATTTAAAAACATTTCATCAGCATTTTCTCCAGAGAACCATGATAGGTAGAATGTCAGGCTGTCTATTTAGATCATCTTATTATACAGAGCGGGCACCCCTGGGAAGTCATTGTTCAGAAGATCAAATAAAGAACTCAGCCAATATATACAATTATTATTGGTCTATTTCAAAGAAATAATTATTAATAAAAAAAAAATGGAAGATTACTGACCAACCAAAGCAAAAAATAATTTTCAAACTTTTATTTTCTTTTATCTTAATAAAATATTTCTTATTAATTTTCTTAATAAAATCTTTTCCAAATCAAGCAAGAATAAACATGAAAACTGAGAAGCTAACTTAAGAACTGAAAGTTTATTATGAAAGATGAACTCAATTTCTTCAACCCCTTCTGCCCTTGGGAAATAGACACAGCATTAAACCAAGTCATCAATGTTTTAGAAATAGTAGGATGCTGAGGGAAATCCTAACAGAAAAAAGTTACTGATAGACCACAGGATATGAAAAGGTCACTAAGTTAGGAGCCTCTTGTTAGCCATAAAACCTGAACATACTTCTGCAACTCAAAATTTCCCTAACTTTATAACATAGAGCATGGGATGAAAGACGTTTAAGGGCCCTTCTGTTGCTAAAATTCTCTTCTTTTTGTAAATTTTTGGCACTAAATTTCAGTCATCTCATGGGCTTCTGGCAGCGTGTGTAGAAGCAGTTTGCTCCAGGATTCAGAGTCAGACAGACTGGATGAGAATTGCAGGCCCACAATTCACCACTCGTGAAACCTGGGGGAAAATATCAAATCCCGTCCACTTCAGTCCCCCTACCTGTAAATTAGGGATGGTAAAGACCACCCTACTAGACTAGAATGAGGATTAGATCACACAATAAATAGAATAATGTGCTAGTTATTGAGCTGTCCCAGCTTCAGATCCACCCTGTTACACTCTGCTTAGTGATCCTGGAAATGAGACATGGGGAATTCTTTTCTTCCTTTGAAAGTAACTCCTTGTAAGTTCTTCCGATAAGAGGCACTAGAAGCAGAAGTGAGAAGGGATTTGCTCTTTCCTGAGTGCTCAGCTCCAGCAATGCCTCTATACTCTGGCAACAATATTTAATTCCACTTCCAGCACCAGCACACCCAAAACCAGCCTCATCACGCCCCCTAAACCGGAGCCCCGTAGGTCCCTTCCTCCAAACTCCTGGATTCTAATAACCTCACCTCCTCTTTTTGTTCTCGCAGTCATACAAGTGAATACTGTTTTCTGCATTACTTGTTACTGTTTCTGTCACCTCAGTGTCCCCTTTTGCTTTCACAGTCCCCCAATGCCTGTCTAAAAAAATTCTCATATTAAATTATCTGTTGAGTAATCTGTTATTTCCGTTTTCCTGATGGAAACTGAACAAGTAATATAAATAAGTGTAATTATGATTATAATTATATTCATTAAAAAATAGAAATAAGAAATCACTAAACACAGTGACTGCCCACTGTTAACATGAGTTACCTTGTTAGTTTCAAAACATTAGTTTTGATGATATTAGCAAAAATGATGATAAAAATAAAAGCAACATAAGTGGAAATTTAGATTCTCTCTTCTAATTATATGATGTGAGGCATTCAGATCCTTAGGTTCAACTAGGTTTTATTTTCCCTTCTTTATGTTCTTTCCAGTTTTTTTTTTTTTTTTTTTTTTTTTTTTGGAGTTTTTGGCTGGGGCCAGGTTTGAACCTGCCACCTCCGGTACATGGGGCCAGTGCCCTACTCCTTTGAGCCACAGGTGCCACCCTTCTTTATATCCTTTTCTTATTGTATCCAATTCTAATGTGCTAAAGAGGAGCTCATTATCCATTGCATTGACCTTGTTAAGGGAACGGTTCACAGCTGCCTTTGGCATCTTCTTTCTTCCATCCACACAGGCTACTCAAGACAGTCTGAGCTCAGGCAGACTCTTCCTCTCCACCACACGGGGGACCATGTTGTGTTCAAGACAGCACCCCATTTAAATCTATGATGTCTTATTACTAGTGACTATTTGGCTTTATTCTTCTGGATTCCTACCTTGAAATAAAACCTCCCATATTTTAAATTACATTTGTGCATATTTTTCTTGTTGTTATCTTGAGTTCTATAATCAAAGGTCTTACACTCTCTCTTATCAATGTACTTGTGGAATTATTTTGGCCCTAGGCGTGGTGAGCATGATCAATCATTTGGTTATACTGGGATGGACTGAATTCCTTCTTCTCGTAAAAATGGAAAAGCAAAATGTCCCTAACATGAATCAACTTATTTTTCCACACCAAATTTAGAATAAAATCATTGCAATAAACAGAGTCAAATCTCTTCAAACTCCAAAAGTCATAAAACACATAAATCATATAAAATTCCTTAAAACAGCAACATTATCTCTGCAAGAATAATTCTATTCAATGAACAGCTTGATAATGACTATATAATCTTATAGCTTCTTTTCCCTGAATCTTTCAATGACTTCTCATTATAGTCAGATTGTCTTTCTTTCATTATTCATTTATTTAATACAATCCAAGTCCTTTCATTTTCTTGTCTCTATCCATATATATGGCCTTGCCTTGTACCATCATGCCTGCAGTCCAATTTTATCTCCTGATAACTATTTGCCTTTGGGCAAGTTGTAGCTGTTTTATAAAGGAATATTTACATTTTGAATATCCCTAATCCAAAACTCCAAGGTCTCGAATGCTCCAAAATCTGAAAATTTTTGAGCACCAGCACAACACCACATGTGTAAAATTCCCCACCAGACCTCACATGATGAGCCATAGTCAAAACATAGTTACAGTTTGGTTTCATCAGCAACATTTTATAAAATATTATATAAGATTACCTTCAGGCTGTATGTAAAATGTGCATATGGAACATAAATGAATTGTGTGTTTAGACTTGGGGTCCCATCTCTAAGATATCTTATTATGTCCAAAAACATCTGAAACCTAAAACAGTTCTGGTCACAAGCATTTTGGATCAGGGATATCCAGCTTGTACTATGAGCTGTATACTCTGTACTATCTGTCTACCTTTCCATGTATTATCTCACTTAATGCTCTTTGAGGTGATATTATTATTTTCCCCATTTCACATATGAGAAGAACCTACAACTTAGTTTCAGAAAATAATTCCCACATTGAAGGGATTATGATTGAGGGGGCTTACAGCTCACTGCAGGATGCAGGCATTAAGAAAACAGAGTTATTTCCTCACTGCTAACCCCAGCAAGGATACACACCAAACAAGTGAGTGACTATAGCATGCAGAAAGTGAGAACTACCATTGTAATGGATTTTTTATATTTTTTTAACTTTTAAAAGTTCTCTCATTTCCTTAAGATTGTTTTCAGACAGGCCTAGAAATAAATATCACAGTATGCTCTGGTTTCTGTGTTCCTGTACCCACCCACAAATAGTGTTTCACCAAACTGGACATGAGAGACCCGTTAAGAGTTGTTACAATTTTGGGGAACCCAGTTTTTATCCCTTTCTCTCTGCTTCTGCCTGAATCTATCCCTCAGACACTATTATTTACCCCTTAGCTCTCTTATAGATTATGAAGGCAATATACAATTTTATTCCCACTCACTATCCTCCAAAAGATACTTGAATTATTAATTCCTCAATTTCTACCTTCACATTTACTCACACTCATGCTTCCAAACATTGCTAATATCATCACTGTTTAAAAATGCATGTGTAGAATTTCATGAATATCACATTCCCAAATTATTTTTCAGGTGGCAGAGACAAAATGGATGACTAAAGCCAGCTTTCCACAGAGGCTCCTGTCCAGAAAGAGAGTTAAAGGACAGAAATTTAGCAAGTAACCTGGTGGATTAGAGCTGCACCAAGAGAGAAGGTTGAAGAACACATAATAACCCTGCTGAGGTGAGCTGTGACCTCAAGGATATGAACAAAAGGTACAAAATCCCAAGTGGACAGGAGTCCTGTCCCCCATAAGAACAACTCAGAGTGCTCCACGAACAAACGAGCAGAGTTCAAAGGTCCTCCCACTATACTCCATGGGAGAGACCCTCTAAAAACTGAACCTACTTCCCCTACTAGGGTGCCAATGCGTTCTCCCACCAGGCATAAAACTGTATATATTCGCCACCTGCAACTCAGAGCTCTCAGCACTCCCCTCCACTCTCACTCTGAGGTCTGGAGGCCTGTCCCCCAGGAGTCCAGATTCTTGGGTGATTTCTTCAGGGGTGTGGATAGGGCCTAGACTGTAGCTGGTCAGTGCCAATTCTGTGGCATGGGAGTAAGGAGAGGACAGTCAGCTGAGAGGGAACCACACCAGATGGTGCCCCAAGACGCAGAGCAGCAGCCGTTTTTGGCAACAATAGGGCTCACTCCCAGATATTCCGAAGCCACACCCCCTGTCTCCCTAGGCAACCAGAGGAGGCCAGGCATCTTCTCAGATGGCAACCACTGTGGAACAGATCTGGTACGGAAACACAAGCCCTGTGAGTAAAGGGTTTTCATAAGGTGGTACCAGCCTGGGAAGAGCGTGGGGACTAGAGACGCACTTGCAGAACCAGGAAATTCCCAGGGTGAGGCTGACCCAGAGACCAGTTTACTGAGCCTAAGATGCACCCAGCCCTCAGGGGATCATCAGCCTATAGACAAAGGAAGACAGGAGGCTAGAACTGACAACTAACAAAATACAAACCTGCAGGATCAAAGACAGGGCCTGAGGTGCAGGGTCTGGGAACTCAAAACAGCTTCTCTTCTGCAAGGGAATTTAGCAGGCACAGAAACAAATTCCCACAAAGTTGTTCTGTTTTGTTCTGTCAGTAACATCAATCAGGGGTGGGGCTGGAATTGAATGAACACCCCCAAGCCTCCACAAAGTGCCTGAGGTTGTCAGACCTCACCTTGCCCTGCTGGACAGAGGCAGAGTGCAGTGGCTGGGCTGAGCAGATATAGATTTCCTTTTGATTCAGGCAGGTGCAAACCCCTGGAGTATCTGTTCACTCGAGACAACTGGGTCACAGCCCTGTGGGGCTATCAGTGACTGGGGGTGACAGAGGTGCAAGGTGGGGAAGGAGGCATCAACCTTCCCAGACTAATCTCTTTGCTGGGTGGGTCCTCCTGACTTCACAGAGCACCAGAGCAAGGATTATCTCAGTTGTCAACCAGAACCCTGCAATCAAGTTGCCAGAGACCTTTTAAACTCTCCCAGACAGGTGCTGATTGAGACAATTGATTTGGACCCTTTCAACTGCGCCAATCGCCTGAGGACTATTCAAGTGGTGCCCTGGGTGTGCGGTTGCAGGAAGGTTTGATTATCCTTTTCCAATTGTTGCCTGTGGGGGGGCAGGTTCACTTAATTGCTGGTATTTCTCCACAGCTGAGACTTCAACCCAGAGTAACTATTTCACTAGGGTCAAACAGAGACCAGCTGAAAACAAGACAGAACCACTTAGCCCCACCACTCCAAACAGGTCCCCAGTTTCTCAGGCCATAGCACGTACTGGTCCTCAACAAAGGTCCAGGGGGAAAATCAAACTGTTTGAAACAATCATGGGGTGGAATCAGGGAAAAAACTCTGGTAACATGAATAACCAGAATAGATCAAACCCCCCCCACCCCCAAGGAAAGATATGGCAGATGTAACTGAGGATCCCATTCATAAACAGCTGGCCGAGATGTCAGAAATCAAATTCAGAATTTGGATTGCAAACATGATTAATAGAATTAAGGAAAATTTGGAATTAGAAATTCGAGGAGCAATTCAAAAGTTGTCTCAAGAATTTAACAAATTTAAAGACAAAACCACCAAAGATTCTAACGCACTGAAGCAAGAATTTGCAGCCCTCAAAGATCTGAAAAATACAGTAGAATCCTTCACTAACAGAGTGGACCAATCAGAAGAAAGGATTTCTGACATTGAAAAAAAAAAAGCCTTTGAACACTCCCAAACTCTCAAAGAAGAAGAGAAATGGAGAGCAAAAACAGACCATTCTCTCAGAGAGCTCTGGGATAATTCAAAGAAGGCTAATATCCACCTCATTGGAATCCCTGAAAGTGATGAAGTGGCCTCGCAAGGCACAGAGGTCCTTCTCCATGAAATTATGAAAGAGAATTTTACAGACATGCCAAGAGATTCTGAAATTCAGATAGCAGACA
>CAUYPK010108137.1:0-14016 GCA_963574355.1 Loris lydekkerianus | reverse complement strand
GAATGTAAATGTCTTGGCAGGGTAACTGGGAAAATGCCAGGAAGGCTATGTTAACTATTGTGATGAAAATGTGTCAAATGGTCTGTGAAGCTAGTGTATGATGCCCCATGATCATATCAATGTATGCAGCTATGATTTAATAAAAAAAAAAAAAAAAAAGAACAGGGCAAAGGGGGCTCCAGGCTGGGTCCTCAAATCTAGCCAGGAACCAGATCCTGGAGGCCATCAGAATAACAGGCATGGGGTCTCCTTGTCTTCTGGGTATTCCCTCTCCAACCTCCTGTTTGTTTACAGTAAAACAATGAAAAGGAAAAGTGTTCTCAAAGCACATCCAGACCAAATGGAACTGTATTTGAAACACAATTCAACATAGACAGAAAAATTGTCTTGATACCTATTTTCTCACTTAATTCTAACAATGAATGAGCTGGTCTAGGCATGGACTGGTGTTTGCCCTCTGTCTCTCAGGCTGGCTATTTTATAACTTTTTCTTACCAAAAAAGTCTTCCATGTATGAACAGAAGTTATTACCCTTTGTAAAAGGAAAGCACTGCTTAGTCTTGAGAGCCTCTGTGTTTGGAACAGGCTCTGGACCTGTCACTTGCCAGCTGTGTGGCCCTGGCTAAACGATGGGTTTTCTCAGCCGACGGGCACGGCAGACCCAGGCAGGTTCATTCCTGGAGGCTACCTCGCTCTTCCTTCCCTCACCACGTCCCTTCTTCTGAACACACTACATTCCACACGCAATAGTGTCAAGGCCCAGGTTTTAGAGACCCGACCTACGTTTTCTGTGTTCAGAATTAAACATTTTTTTATTGCTTTTAGATCCATTTCAGTTGTAGCTATTTTTGTGTAGCTTATTTTGGATTCAGATTTCCCTTATACAGTTTAATAAACTATAAGTTTTACACATTTAACTAACACTAAGTTGGGCAGTACTTTTTTGATAATATTTTGTATATTTTGTTAGTTTTTAAATGGAAGCGATCTTCAACATTTTAAATCCAGAATTCTTACTCAAGAAAAGCTCCAAACCCAGAAATAGGTATTACATTTCTTGCCAAAACATTTATTTGAAAAATATTAGCAAATCACTTGTGGTTCTCTTCATGGCTAGTAAGACTGTACCTAGCTCTTACTTGACTACGACAATGGAAAGTTTAAACATTTACCTTAAATAAAGACTGTGAATTTTCTTAGAAACCGAGATTTAAGTGATGACTTAGTAAGTGATGACTCAAGACAGGAACAGTCAGAGTCTGGACTGTAAGGCCTGGGGTTGCACACGGGCTCCCCACAGCTCTCCCAAAGCCTGTCGGGCTCGGCTGGGGTCAGCGGGAGAGAAGTCCTCAAGGGCAGGGCTGGCAGGCATGAAGCTGTGGTCAGGACTAGCACCCAGCCAGCGGTCCAGTGGGCTTTGGACAGAACTGAAACATCCCTCGGGCTCCAGGCCCAGTGTGTGCCGGGTGTCCTGAAGAAGCTGCCTCGTGACTGTGGGGGCCTGAGCAGCGTGAGGGTGAGTGAACCCCACAGGGGAGAAGCCACTTGTGTGGTTGTGGAAAACCTTCTGACCTCAAATAGTGAACCAAAACACATGAACACAGTCAGTGGGCCACTCAGCAACACTTACCGTGTGCCTGCCTGTTCCAGGCCCTGCCCAGGGGCCAGCATGTGGCAGTGAAGAAGCAGAGGCCCTGCACGGAGAAGGGGCTGTGGTAGGAACAGGGACAGCTGGGGGTCGTGGATTGGAACTTTCTCTAAAAACTCGTTTGGGGCACAGCACCCCAGCATCTGGACACCGCGGTGCCTGATGACTGTGGAAAGAGCCTGCAGCAAGGTGATGAAGGACTCTTATGGGCCCAGTGGGTCCCACAAGGTCACTGCCATGTCTGTGTCTGCCCAGGAAGAGCAGAGCTTAGGCCGAGGTACTGGGCACCAGACACGTTTGATCTCCTTTGACAATACTTTGGCTATTCGTCAGCCAGGGACAGCACCAGCTGCCCGCTCTCGGCCCCTGCAGCCCATCTGCACCGGAGCCAGGTGCGGCCTCCCCTGAGCTGGTGCCCTGACGATCCACTCTGTGTCTGGGCAGCTGCATCGGGCTGGGGAAGCACAGGCTCCCTCTGACCCACAGCCGGCAGGATTTCCCCAACAGCCAACACACGGGTTACTGGTCTCCCTTCTATTCTTCCTGGGAAGAGGACAGCTTCCAAAATCAGAGCTGGGACTGGAAACCACATCTGCTGATTCCTGGTGCTCCTCTTGTAACAACAAAACTCCTCTGATGAAAAGTAGACAGGCGTCAGTATACGACATACAACAAATATCAGACACAAGTCTAAAATTCTTGAATTTTCATTTCTTCATGTTTTGATTTTTTTTTTTTTTTTTTTTTGTAGGGACAGAGTCTCAGTTTATCACCCTAGGTAGAGTGCCGTGGCGTCACAGCTCACAGCAACCTCCAGCTCCTGGACTTAAGCGATTCTCTTGCCTTAGCCTCCCAAGTAGCTGGGACTACAGGCGCCCGTCACAACGCACAGCTATTTTTTTCCTGGCAGTTTGGCTGGGGCCGGGTTTGAACCCACCACCCTCAGTATATGGGGCAGGCGCCCTACTCACTGAGCCACAGGCTCCACCCTCTTCTTGTTTTGAATACCTAGACTTCCTCTATCTAAACTTTTGTTTCTGACGGGACAGGGTGACTCAGGCCTGTGATCCCAACCCTCTCAGAGACCAAGGGGGAAGAACTGCTTGAGCTCAGGAGTTCAAGACCAGACTGAGCAAGAGCCCAGTCTACTAAAAACAGAAAAATTAGCCAGGTGTTGTTGTGGGCGCCTGTAGTCCCCCCAGCTACTCAGGAGGCTGAGGCAGGAGGATCACTTGGGCCCAGGAGTTTGAGGCTGCCGTGAGCTATGATGCCGCAGCACTCTAGCCAGGGTGACAGAGTGAGACTCTGTCACAAAAATGAAATAAATTGTTCTTTCTGTATATTTGCTACATTGGCTAAATAGGTGTAAATTCTATTACATTAGATCAAACTGTCTTTCTTTCTATTTTCCTGAAAAAAAAAAGTAAATTTTAGGCAGCAAATACTTTTGCTTGCTTTTGGTCTCAAATATGCTGTGTGTTCTTTCAGATAACAGTAAATTTAGCATCACATACGGATGTTTTTACAGGTCATTTGAGATTTAATTAAATGTTTTTCTTTCATATATGCTATGTTTTGGAATGAAAAAGAATGTCTATAAAATGTCTGTAGGCTAAAATATTTTCATTTACTGATATAAACTGTTTCCTTACCCCTGTAAACACAGGTGAAGCACACACACATTTACCTACACGTTAGAAGAAAACAGAATCTACACAGAATTTCTGAAATTTTCAGTGCAAGTCTATAAACTAGATATGTATCTGGAATTCAGATAAAGCAAGGAATAGACCAATATGCCTCTACATTTTGAAGGACCCAATCACATGAGTAAATGGGAAGGAAAATGAGTCACACATTTCTAAGAGGTGCGGAGTGACCGACCAGTGTGTGGAGAGGTGTCTACAAATACCAGCTGTTGGAAGAAAGAACCAGTAAACTTGACGTCTTCTTTGGTCCCTCAAAGACTCCCCACACGTGTGCAAGGACCTGTGACAAGATTCCTGACCCTCCTGAGAAGACTCACTCTTGTACAATAAATGGGACGGCTAATATTCATATTTTGATAAATTAAAAATCCCTTCCCCATTTCCTCTGCAATTTCCTGTAGAGGTAAATTATACAAAATGTGAGCTACACATCAAAGAACGTAGGAAAGACTGGATTGTGCCAAAGCAAAACTCACGCCGAAGCAGTGTGCCTGTCTCTGGATATCTGCACGTGTCATAGTTTTTATTCATGTAACAATTATGCACTAACAGTTACAAATATCATTGGTAGAAAAATTACGTTTATAATTTATACATCCGTATCACTTACCATTGTTTTTCAGGATGAAACAAGAATGTACTAAAATGCACTGTGTCATCCCTGGGGACCAGGGAGAGGGACTTGCATTTTTCAGCTTAGTTTTCTATAAGCAAAATTTGTCTTACAATTTTAAGGCTGTTTTGATTCAACAATTGCGTCCAATACTTTCTACATTGTGCTGAAGGCGCCTGTGTGGGGGTTGGTCCTTTAGTACAAAGAAACCTAAGAACCGGACCCTGATCTGATCCCCATTCACTGGTCCAGTGATCCTTGGTTGACAGGATGGTGCTGATGGCACAGTGCTGTGTGAGTGCTGGGGGCTGTTTAATCTTGGTAGTAAGAAGTTTAAAAAGTGTTTTAGTCCCCAAAGCCCACTTACGAATGGATTTTTCTGGAAGGCAGGATGTGAATCCTGGGCTGGAGTCACCCTCACCAGCCACTGTGCCCACCAGGAAGCCAGCTGGAGAATCAGGTGCCGCCCTGGCAGTGGGGCCTGGGTCCCTGCCCTGCTCAAGTGGCCTTCTTGCTCCTCCCTCTCCAGCCGCCCAGCATGTGAGAGCCGTGCCCGTTTCAGCCCAGAGTGAGCAGGCGGCATGCCGGGCGACCCAGCCCTCTTGGATAAACAGCGGTGGACACGGTGCCACCTGCCCAGGGTGCTACCTGGGGATAATGTCCTGGCATGGGCAGCAGTCCCATGTCCATGGAAGTCCAGCAGGCAGGGCCAGTCAGCTGCAGCCTCCGTGGTGCAAGTCTAGGAAGTGCATGGGGCTGAGGACAGGGACAGGGCTCTGGGACTTGGCTGGGACTCTTGGGGACTGGGCCCTCAGGCTGAGTGGGCATCTTGGAACCTTTGTTTTGGCAACAGAGAGAGAGAACTGGTAAAAATGAGGCGTGGCAGGGAGCTCAGAGTGGGCATATCCCTCACAGAGGAATTGTTGACACTTGATGGAATATTTAATCCAACATCTGAAGAAGGCAACAAAGGGACAATGGAGTCTCCTAACTGGTCAGTGCAGGGTCTCAGTGACCTGTGGGGCTGGTTTTTCCATCCTGAACTGCCAGAGGAAGTTGGGAAAAGCTGCTTTCGGGCTCCAGCAGCTGGCACGGCTGTGCACCCATCCTGCCTTGGAAGCTGTTTCTGTTGAATGACTTCCCAGAACCATCAATCCTGAGGGCTTGAAAACCACTCAAGCCATTTCTTCAGAGTAATGTGAAGGGCTAGCACCTACCCTTCACGAGATCCTATCCCACTTCCAAGGAGCTTTTGCCTTTCAGGTGGTATTTGCTCAGGAGAAACAGCATTTTAGGGCTAAGAAAGGCAGGGTGGAGATTTGGGATCACAGGGAGATTCCAGCTTCCCTCTGAGTCTCTATGAAACTGTCCTTCACAAGCTCCCTGTGAATCTCCAGAACCTTCTTGGGAAAATAAAATTAATGCTCAAAATATATGCATGAAATCAAAACATACTTTAATCAGAAGTCATTCGTGAAACACAGGTGAACTTTTTGCCCCAGGCATGTGTTCTGGAGACGCAGGGTACAGTAGTGGAAAGCGAGGTGTCTCTGGAAGGCAGCCTCCGCTTTCACAGCTGGCTTTCCTTTAAGGAGGAAGATCTCCCAGAACTGAAAACTTCCTGGCACTAATGGGGAGGGTAAGATAAAGACACGGTGTGTAGAAAATTGTAAACCCTAAATTTGGCTCATCGCAGGAGACTGGTGCGGCGTAGAAAGCTCATTGAAGGGGTGGCACCCGTGGCTCAAAAAAGTAGGGAGCCGGCCCCGTATACTGAAGGTGGTGGGTTCAAACCCGGCCCCAGCAAAAAAAAAAAAGAAAAAAAGAAAGCTCACTGAAGAACAAATTCAGAGAATGGTTCACACAAAAGACCATGTCATCAAGAGCACTCCCCATGTGTCTGTGGGCCGCGCGCCCGTCTATCGAGAGCACTCCCCATGTGTCTGTGGGCCGTGCGCCCGTCTACCAAGAGCACTCCCCATGTGTCTGTGGGCCGCGCGCCCGTCTATCGAGAGCACTCCCCATGTGTCTGTGGGCCACGCGCCCGTCTATCGAGAGCACTCCCCATGTGTCTGTGGGCCGCGCGCCCGTCTATCGAGAGCACTCCCCATGTGTCTGTGGGCCGCGCGCCCGTCTATCGAGAGCACTCTCCATGTGTCTGTGGTGCATCTTACAAGGGTACATGTGAAACTTAGAAAATGTAGAATATAATTGTCTTAACACAATAACTAAGAAAATGCCAGGAAGGCTGTGTTAACCAGTGTGATGAAAATGTGTCAAACGGTCTATAAAACCAGTGTATGGTGCCCCATGATCGCGTTGATGTACACAGCTATGATTTAATATTAATTGAAAAAAAAAAGAAAAAAAAAAAAGAGCACTCCCCACAGTGAAGTATTTTGGGCCAATTATAAGATTCTTCTCTAAAAACTCAATGATTATTGCTGTATAGAACATGAGCTATTTACTAATTTTATTTTTGAGATAACAGGTAAGATAAATGCAGACATTTCCAGATGTCCCTGTAAGTGGGGCCTGGGAAGAGGCTCTCTTGTTTCTCATCTGTATGGAATCACCAGTGTACTGTCTCCTCTGGAAGGTAAGAAAGATTCACTCTCCTTAGAAGAGCCACTTCCCCAAGGGCATGTTTCTACCTGCTCTGGTTCAGATGGGTCTCTGGGGTGAAGTTGTTCTTTTACTTAAGTGTCATGGATAGAACCGTCCATATCAGGAACGCTGATAAGAATCCTAATCATCAGTGACAGAGGAACAATTTTAACAACTCTCACATGCTGCCCTATTTCTTCAAAACTTTGAGAAGAACTTTGTAATTCTTTTTATATTATTAAGTAGCAAAGTCAATTGACGGCCCAGGACTTGTCCAGCACAGGAGATATGAGAGGCAGGTGCAGAGTGGGGGTCTCCACCTTCAAAGCTGGGTTCTGTGCCCTAGGCCTCCCTCCCTGTACCTCCCCAAAGTCCCTGACTGTGGACCTCGGCCAGCAGCCTCCCAGCTTTGAGGTTAATCTGCACCGGCAGCCTTTGGCGTTAACTAAAGACAGAATGGAAAGATGTAATTATTCTGTGGAATCCATCTGAGCCCCATGGAACCCTTCCTGTTGTACGGGACAGACCCATAAGGGTCAGGGCATTTGGTGAGCGGAGGTCAGATTGACATGTGCACAAACAGGACAGAGAGTGTCCGCATCCGACGGAAACACAGTCAAGGGCAGCAGAACACAGAAGCAGCCTGGGTCATCGTTCTTTCTGCTGGGCCTCTCAGGTTGGTGGCAACTCACCCTCTGACGCAGTGGTAGGTTGTGGACCCTGGTCCTCCAATAACTGATTCTTTCTTCCTAAAATAAAATGACTTTGTGAGGCAGATACCAAGTATCTGTATTTCTTATCAGTTGCAGAAAGACGACTATTTCAAGATTCTTTTTAAATTTCTACTGACAACGTAAAGACGGTCATGTGTATTTATTCTCATTTAGAAGCCCCAAATCTACCATGATACTGATTTTCAAATTATGCCGATTCTGTTCTTTTTTGTCTCAGTTTGCAGTAAGAGGAACATTCTGAGCAGCCACCCTGCAGAGCTGCTGTGGAGGGTGGTGTGTTGCACTGTTTTTCTGCTGAATTAGGTAAAGAGCCAGATACACATTCGGTGATTAATAAATGCTTGATGAATAAATCAATGAATGGCTGAGCATGGCATTCTCTTTCATCTGCAGCAAGGGTACTTGTGACGCAGAGCAAGGGGTACCCTTCCCCGTTCACATCCCGATGAGTGCACCAAGCCCCTTCCATG
The DNA here is from genome assembly GCA_963574355.1 of Loris lydekkerianus. Lineage (NCBI taxonomy): Eukaryota > Metazoa > Chordata > Mammalia > Primates > Lorisidae > Loris > Loris lydekkerianus. Next base: position 6,235 of record CAUYPK010108137.1, on the reverse strand, counting down.
TCTGTGCTCTTGACCCAGAGCAACCTTTGAGTTTTCAAGAAAGAACAAACATCAGGAAAAGGCAACCCCCTGAAGATTAAATTGCCTAGCACTTAATGAAAACTCATCCTTTGTTCATTGGGAATAAGTTCTGGCTCCCGCCCATGGAGTCTCAAGTCACAGGGAAAAGAGCGCCACAGTGGGCCGTGGCCTGCAGATGTGCTGGGAGGTAAGAGCCACAGCACACAGGTGAAGCTGCAGCACTGTGCAGGGCAGTGCAGAGCTAGCAATCGCGTGTGCTGTCGGCGGGGGTGGAAGTTTCCTTCCATGAGATGTATCTTTTGGTTGGATTATGATTTTTAAAAATTCTCAAAAGTTCACATGTTCACTTCTGCATTAATGGGGTTCAGCAGAGCCATAGTCTCTGAGAAAGCTCACGTGACCTACACCCGTGAGGTCGCTCCTAATTCCTCACCCTATTCGTAATTCCAAATTCCTCACCCTTAATAAATAGTGGACAGACTCTCAGGCTCAGGCTCAGTAGGAACAGACCCCACCTTAACACCCACATCCTGTCTTGCACACCAAACACAGCAGAAGAGAGACCTGCTCTTTCCCAGTGGGCAGTGGCCCCGAAGCCCTCACATGGGGCTTCAGATCTCTCTCTTACATTCAGCATCTATTGACTTGTTGGCTTGTGTTTTTGAGCACTGACCTAATGAGCCCTGACACGCAGCCCCTGACCTACCTGGTTTTAGTGATTTGCTTTCTATGAAGATAACATCCTGTAACTGGTTGCTGTGCCCAAAGGAACACAGTGGTCATTGACATGGAAAAACATCCAGAGGCAGAAAGTGGAAATCAAAGTGTGCGTTGCAGCAGCCCTTAGTGAGGAGCACTGCGGCTCCCCTTTCGGTTCATCCACTTGTTCCTTTGTGCGCCTAAAATTTGCTCACGTGTGTGATGGCTTCCACACACCCCTGTGTGCTTGCAAAGTAGTTGGGGGTTGGCCCTCAGTGCCCTCCCCCCCTGCTTCATTAAGGTGACACTTCAGTGCCCCAAATTATCTCCTTAGAGATAGCAATGGGACAGCCAGTGTGAGTGATCACAGGTGCAGCCCATCCTGCACTCTTCCCTCAGCCCTGGCTCAGCAGCATGTGACCTATAGCCCCTCACCTACTGAGCCCTGACCTACAGCCCCTGACCTACAGCCCCTGATCTACAGCTCCTGACCTATAGCTCCTGACCTACAGCCCTTCGCCTACAGCCTCTGACCTATAACCCCAGACCTACAGTCCATGACCTACTGAGCCCTGACCTATAGCCCCTGACCTACAGACCCTAACCTACAGACCATGACCTACAGCCCCTGATCTACAGCTCCTGACTTGCATACCCTGACCTACACCTCCTGACCTACAATCCCTGACCTACATTCCCTGACCTACAGACCATGACCTATAGCCCCTGACCTACAGTTCCTGACCTACAGACCCTGATCTATACCTCCTGACCTACAATCCCTGACCTACAGTCCCTGACCTACATTCCCTGACCTACAGACCATGACCTATAGCCCCTGACCTACAGCTCCAGACCTACAGCTCCTGACCTACAGACCCTGACCTATAGCTCCTGACCTACAAACCCTGACCTACAGTCCCTGACCTACAGTCCCTGACCTACAGCTCCTGACCTATAGACCATGACCTACAATCCCTGAACTACAGCTTCTGACCTACAGACCATGACCTACAATCCCTGATCTACAGCTCCTGACCTACAGTCCCTGACCTACAGCTCCTGACCTACAGCCCCTGACCTACAGACCCTGACCTACAGCACTATGGTGTACAGAGACAGGGGTGGTACACGGCCCATATGCTGTAGTGGACACTTGGCTCAGGTGGGGGGTTCCTAGTGAGGATGGGCCACCCTTTTCTCTCTCTCCTCATCTTTCTTACCTTTTAACTACTGAAGACTAGATTATGGTAAAGTTCTGGTCATTTGAAGACGTACTTTGCCAGTGGCACAAACCGAGCTGTGCTCCCACACCCTTCTTGGCTGTGAATATGTAAATTTTTGCCCAGCTAATAACAGTTTTGAAACAAATTAGATATCTCAATTCCCCCATTTCCTTTCTCAGACTTTTTATAATTCATTTAAACATTCCTCTTAATAGATTCCTTTTCAAACATTCTTCTGATAAGCAGAACTTCCTCCTGCCAAGAATCCTCAGGGCCGTGGGCTCCGGCGTCTTCTTGGCGCCTTTGGCCCGGCCACAGCAGTCCCCCCGTGGGCTCCAGCCATCGTGTGGGCTGCCACTGTGGACTTAATTTGTTTAAACTGTCTATGTGCCCGTGGTAACATGTCATTATTTGCCACCTATGATTTCCAGTCTTTCCAAAGCGATGGTGAGAGTGTCCTGAGGGTGTGGTGGCCATGATGCTGGGTCTGCAGACACCCTGTTGTACTCAGTGGAGGGTCCTGGTGCCCTGAGGCTCCCTGAGAGCAACCCCTAGTTTATGCGTCAGCTGCGGAGAGGCCTGCATGAGTAACAAGATGAAGCCCTCATCCTGTCCCTACAACCAGAGGTGAAGAGAGAGCTGAGAAAGACCACAGGAGAGGCTGTGGGCCAGTCACAACCGAGACCAGGGCGATGGCCATTCTGAGACCACGTGGGATGTGGGGGGCCTGGCTAGGCAGTGCCTGCCCCCAGCTGCCCTATCACCGAAGTCTGCATGGTCAGGGTGTGAGCCCCCCAAGGGACTGTTCTGACAGCAACGGAGGTGGTGCGTCCCTGTCCAGCACTACCCTCTGTGGTCCACTGTCACAGCTCAGGCCAACTCGGCTCCCACAAGTCTGTGGGTGTATCCTCCAGATTGCCCAGCCCCAGGCTCAGGACCCCATCCCACCGGAGTCACTTGGACCTGGCTCCTTCTACTCCAAAAGCTGAGGAGATTCTCCCACTGGATCTCAGGAAAATGCCATTAATCAGGAGTTAAAAGTAGCCCAAGCTTAACCTCAGGGCTGTGGGGGCAGCCAGCCCATGACCCAGTCCCAGGGCTGACGGCTCTCGCCCTCTGGGGCACTGCTGGCGTCCCCTGCACCAGCACCCCCGAGCATGTGCCCACCTGCTTTGTGTGGGTTCTCTCACGTCCTCACCAGAGAGACAGTGTGTCAGGCCATGTTCGCTGCAGTGGGCCAGGGCGTAGCACGGGGGAGCCCAGAGAGTCACCCTGCAGCTCTAGGTCATCTTCCTGCTGGAGCTGGCATGGGTTCCTGCCCTCGTTCAGGCGTGACCTGGGATGAGAGACTGTCCACGATTCAGCTCCGTCGCTAGGGAGTGTGGAGTGATAATGGCTGCGGCTGGCAGCCATTATCAGGCCACGAGTCTTTCTATGAAGAACTCGGGCAGTGAAGCTCTTGAGAGGTTGCTCTGGTACTCTGCTGACCGGCCCACAGGACAAGCTCTGAGGCCTGAGGCTGGCAGCCACTATCAGGCCTTGCTGACGGTCTCCTCCCCACAGGCCCAGTCTCCTGACCTGTCCAGACAGAGCATGTTCCCGCCCACCCTGTTCCCCCAGTTCCCGAGCCCAGTCCTAATTAACCAAGATGGAAAATCCAACCTTGAAAGGACACTCGGGTCTTCAGGACCCATGGCTGGAGGCTGGAGCCCAGATCCAGCGAGTGTCCATCTGTCCTTACAGGGAGGAGGCTGTCTGACCCCACGGCCTCACAGCAGGAGGGACATCAGCCAGGAGGACTTAGCCCTCAGTGTGTTGACTTATCAAGTTCTTAAATCTAGGATGAAAACAAACCATGAGGAATATACCATCAGGATTTTCTTTTTAAGACAAAGTTTTACATCAGAAGACATAAATTAAATGTTATGCTCTGACTTTCAACCACCAAAATTTTGTTCTAAAACTAGAAATCTGTGAGGAAAACCCAGCTCATTTTAGACATGATTTATCTTCTGTGAACTTTGGATACAATCCTACCATCAAAACATTCCGCTGGTACTGAATCGGTCTCTGTCCTTGAAGTACTATGCTAAGAGACTACAACTCGCCCCAAACCCAGCAGAATCAACCAGTGGAAGAGGGTTGGTAAGAAAAAATGAGTCCAACATGAAGAAAGTCACATTTAATAACCCCAGTATTTGCTGGGTCGGGCACAGCCATTGAGGGCTGATGTGTCCGGGAGTCCTTAGGGGAGCCCGGTCTCTGCAGAGTGGCAGAGGGACAGCCTGGGAGGAAGCTGGTCGGCTCCAGCCAAATGTGGCCCAGGCGTGAGCTTTGGAAAGGCAGTTCTGATTCTGGGAGAGCAGGAAGTTAGGGATGCCTGCTGAGCCAGCATCTTGTACTGATGATACAAAATTGCTGAAATCATCACTCTGTGCACATATCAACATGGACAGTATATACTACTAATAATTTAGAACACTTAGTTCCAAAATACAAACGTTACTCATTTTTTTTTTTTTTTTGATATAGGGGCTTTATAAGCAGAAAGTTTGTTTTTTGTTATTTTTGTCAAATAAATAGAAATTTCAGTGAGATCCCCTCATGGCTGACACAGCGCCAGGGGTTAAGAAAGCAGCCCTTCTTCCTGTTTCCAGAGGCAGCGTCTCACCAGCTGGCCTTGCCCTGCCTGCAGGGGCAACGTCTCGGGAGCTTCTTACCCCAGAATACTTGACACTGGGTAATTTACGCAGAAGCTCCACCGTGGCGAGTTCCCGGGGGTATGGGAGGCAAGACTTCTCCCACACCCTTGTCCAGTGAAGGCCACTGGGTGTGTGGGTGAATGGCTCCTCCCTCTAGGTGTTTCTGGCCCCCAGGCTCCCTGTCACTCCCACACCCTCCAGGAAAGGTCCTCCCTGGTCTAAGCTGCCCACCAGCTCCCCATTTCTAGTCCACGGGAAGGCAGAGCTGCTGAGGGCTCACCTGCCGTCAACTCCTTCTGTAACACAGAGCTGGCTTCTCCTCCACACGCCTGCCGTCCCTGTCCTGCAGCAGCCCGGCCTTGGGGCCGCAGACCACCCTCACGGCAGCCAGATACTTGGTGTCACAGGCTTCTTTCTTACCCATCTCTTTAGAAAGTGACGTGCTTTGATACACCCAAGCACACAGGTGTATTTTTCACAAAACACGGCTGTTTCCTTGGAGTGACTCAGACACGTTCTCCCACAGGAACAATGCTTTGGAGAGTGGTTTGTTCCACTGAGCTCTGACAGAGGTTGCTTGACAGAAGTATTGTCGGGAGACGGCCCTTTGCTGAGGAGGGAAGGCAGAGCTCTCGTCCAGGACTGATGCTTTCCTAGCGTGATGAACATATAGGCTTTCACCGACTCTGTAAAAACAATCTATTGCTGTAAGTACTTTGTATGAAAAGAGTTAATGTTAATTTCTAAACAACTCCCACACTTCCAAGGTAGAATGCAGCTCTGAATTTCTGAGAGCTCTGAGTAGAATTTGGCGGGATCCTCTCTGTGGTGCCCAGGGGTCCGTCTCCCCTCAGCAGGCAGAAGGCCCAGCTCCTGGTGTGGGGAGGGGCCGTCTCCATAGCCTCGAGCCTGATTCATCCCTGCTCAGAGACACCTCTGATGGTGTTAACAGTTTAATGAGCTGCTGGCCTAGACGGCTGGAGAGGTCAGTAATTCCTGTGGCCCTCTTCCGTGTTGTCTGCAAACCCCATAAGCCCAATAGGAATAAAGGATCCCCAACATCATCTATGGCTATAACTAAAACCCCCAAATAATGCGCTTAAAATCATGTCCTTGCTGGACAACTTGTCACCCTCAGGAATTGCCACAGACAAAAATCCAGGCTGTCCTGGCAAGGGCCTGGGATGTGGCAGTCAGCCCCCAACCTCACCGGCTGGGTGTGCCAGTCTGTGCTCCTGGATGGATTGTTGAGGCTGTGGCTGTACTTGCCACTTCCTCTGGGATCCCGTGTGCCCAGCTCCGTGTGTGAGTGCCCGCAGTGCTGCCCCCCAGTGCTGCCCCCCAGTGCTGCCCCCTCAGTGCTGCCCCCCAGTGCTGCCCCCCCAGTGCTGCCCCCCCAGTGCTGACCCCCCAGTGCTGCCCCCTCAGTGCTTCCCCCCCAGTGCTGCCCCCCCAGTGCTGCCCCCTCAGTGCTTTCCCCCCAGTGCTGACCCCCCAGTGCTGCCCCTCCAGTGCTGCCCCCCAGTGCTGCCCCCTCAGTGCTGACCCCCCAGTGCTGCCCCCCCAGTGCTGACCCCCCAGTGCTGC
>CAUYPK010108131.1:0-19494 GCA_963574355.1 Loris lydekkerianus | reverse complement strand
TCATGTTTACATGGATGGAGCTGGAACATATTCTCCTTAGCAAAGTATCCCAGGAATGGAAGAAAAAGTATCCAATGTACTCAGCCTTACTATGAAGCTAAACTATAGCTTTCACATGAAGGCTATAACCCAACTATACCAGAAGACTATGAGGAAAGGACCAAGGAAGGGGAAGGGAGGGGGGAGGTTTGGGTGGAGGGAGGGTGATTGGTTGGGCCACATCTATGGTGCATATTTTTATCTATAATAAAAAAAAAATTAATTAATTAAAAAAATAAAATAAAATAAATAAAATAAAAAGTCCAAAAACAATAAACATTGGCATGGATGCAGAGAGAAAGGAATGCTTATACAGTGTTGGTGGGACTGCAAATTAGTACAGCCTTTGTGGAAAATAATATGGAGATTCCACAAAGAACTAAAAATTGACTTACGGTCTTACCCAGCACTTGCACTACTGGATATTTATCCAAAGGCAAAGAAGTCACTTTATCAAAAAGACAAAAGAGAAATGGATTAACAGAATGTGATATACATACATACATACATACATACATACATACACCATGGAATACTACTCAGCCACGAAGAAGGATAACTTAATGCCATTTGCAATAGTTTGTATGGAACTGGAGACCATTGCCCTAAGTGAAGTATCTAAAGAATGAAAAAACAGCCTGGGTACAGGGGTTCACACTGTAATCCTAGCACTCTGGGAGGCCAAGGCAGGTGGATTGCCTGAGCTCACAGGTTCAAAACCAGTCTGAGCCAGAGAGAGACCTCATCTCTAAAAATACCTGGGTGGGCTCAGCACTCTAGCTCAGTGGTTAGGGCGCCAGCCACATACACCCAGGCTGGTGGGTTTGAACCCAGCCTGGGCCTGCTAAAACAATGACAATTGCAACAAAAAATTAGCCAGGCATTGTGGTGGGCACCTATAGTCCCAGCTACATGGGAGGCTAAGGAAAGAGAATCACTTAAGCCCAAGAGTTTGAGGTTGCTGTGAGCTGTGACACCATCACACTCTACAGAGAGCAACATAGTGAGGCTCTGTCTCAAAAATAAATAAATAAATAAAAATAAAAATAGCTGAGTGTTATGGCAGGCACCTCCAGTCCCAGCTGCTTGGGAGACTGAGGCAAAAGGATTGCTTGAACCCAAGAGTTTGAGATTGCTGTGAGCTATGAAATTACAGTACTCTACCAAGGGTGACAAAGTAAGATTCTGTATCCAAAAAAGAAAAAAAAAAACCTCCTTTGTGAATTATTTTTTATTCATTTCCTGAATTATTTTTTTCTGGTGTCTCCGAGTTGATTATCCACTTTCTCTTTGATTTCACTGAGTTTTCTTATAATCCATACTTGGAATTTTTTTTATCTGTCATTTCAGTATTTTCAGTTTGGTTGGTATCCATTGCTAGAGAGTGGGTGTTCTCTTTTGGGGGTGACTTTTTGCTCTGACTTTTCATACTTTCAGCATTCTTATCATGATTCCTTCTTATCTGGAGCAGCTGTTGCTTAATTCACTCATACAGGGGTATTTTTAGCATACGTTGTGTAAGAAACTTTCCTTTGTTTGTGAATCCCTTGATAATGATCTAGGCTCCAGATAGATTTTTTGGTTATGGATATCCCCAGTGTGATGGTTTTCTTACTTGTTAGTCATTTGTATGTTGTAGCATTAGTGAGCTATGTGGGTAGATTCCCTGTCTCTTTTGATTAGAGAAGATTAAGCCTTTTGAAATTCTTTCTCTTTCCCTATTCTTGTGGTCTTTTTAGCAGTGTGAGTTGTAATGGCATATCTAGTTTAATCTCTGGGACAGTAGGTGGAACTTACGTTTGAGAAACAACTTTCCCCTATGTGATTGAGTCACTAAATGATGTAAAGGACTGAGCAAATTGGCCTCCCTGTCAATAGATGGCCTTTGCTATAAAAACTGGGCTACAATGTTGTTTTTGTTACTAGTACTATTCCCTCAGGAAGCACATTCAAATGTCCCAGATTGTGGGCAGGACCCTGGAACTTCTCAGTAAGTTGTTATTCTCTGCTTCTATGAAGGTAAGTGGAGGAGTGAGTGTGTGCAGGTTTGGGTAGGATGAGTTTTCCCCTAGGCTCCACAAAAGCAGGCAAAGCACCTCTCTTCAATGTTCAAAGATTTGCACCCAGCTTTGGGGGAAATCTGCCATGGAGGGGCTGAGTGGCCTCACCCAGCCAGAAAGTCTACCTGTGGGAGTGGGGCCACTCAAGAATCATAATCTGGCTGTCCAGCTCTCACCTTCCCCCAGCCTGCTTATCTGACCCACTGGTGTATGACACTGTGAAATGCCATCAGGCAGAGAGTTACACAATTCAGCATCCCAAAACCCCTGTAGACCCCCAGAAAGAAAGGTATGTACTGTTCTCACTTTCCATGGAAGCTAAACCTGGGGCATGCAAATGCTAAGTGCCATTCATCTACTTCTTGGCACAAACTGCTTTCTTGGTTGGAATGGGTGGGTGAGGGGCTGCTGCTCTCTATCAGCGTTAGTATCTGAATGAACCCTGCCTGGTTTCATAACCTCATATTTCTCATAGGCTTTGCTCATTCCTCCTAATTCTCTGTTCATTATTTTTAACTATGTTAACCCACCGTAATAAAACAGGGTGGTTTTCCAAAGGGGGCTGGGCACTCTCCCAGCTTGCCACATCTCAGAACTCCATAGTATTCTACTGTCAGATCTGTTTACATGAGTTTTCTCACCACCAGAATTCAACACACAGACTTCCCTTCTACATCCCCAGTAACCCGCTTAGTCTGGAGGTGTGCAGGGTCTGGCCTGCTTGACTTCCTGGCATGTGACCCCATGAAATGCTGTCAGGCAGAGAGCTCCTAGATTGGACACCCCTGATCCACTACAGGCCCCAAAATAGAAAGGGAGGGAAATAATACCCAGCCTGTAGCATATGCCCACTTGGTGGAGAGGCATGACCACCTGCCAAGTTCTTGGCCCAAACTACTTTCTGGTTGTAGTGGAGGGAGGGGGGGGGGGAAGGTAAGGGATGGGAGGGAAGCAAAGCATCTGGAAGCAGAATTCAGCTGCATATCAGAAAAATAATTCATCCTGATTAGGTAGGCTTCATCTCAGAGATGCAAAGTTAGTTCAACATATGCAAATCTAGAAATATAATTCAGCACATAAATAAAAGTCAAGACAAAGACCATATGATCCTCTCAGTAGATGCAGAAAAAGTATTTAACAAAAACCAACATTTTTTTTTGATAAAAACCTGTAAGAAAATTAGCATAGATGGCACATTCTTCAAATTATAGAAGCCATCTGTGACAAAACCATAGCCAGCATCATATTGTGTGGAGAAAAATTAAAAGCATTCCTGCTTAGAAATGGAACCAGACAAAGATGTCCACTGTCACCACTATTATTCAACATAGTGCTGGAAGTCCTAATCAGACAATCAGACAAGAAAAGGATATCAGGTGTTTCCAAACATGGAAAAAGAAGTCAAACTATTTATCTCTGTTGATGATATGATATTTATTATTCCTTGAAAACCCCAAGGAATCAACCAAGAGACTCCTGGAATTGATAAATAATTATAGCAATGTCTCAGATTACAAGATCAGTGTACACAAATCAGTAACTTTTATATATGCCAAAAAGCCAAGAATCAAGTCAAAGACAATACTCTTCACAGTAGCATCAAAGAAAATTAAATACCTTGGAATATATTTAAAAATAGATGTGAAAGATCTCTATAGGTAGAACTTTGAAACACTGAGAAAAGAAATTGCAGAGATCTAAATAAATAAAAAAATTATAATGCTCATGGATTGGTAGAATCAGCATGTTTAAATGTCTATTCTACTCAAAGTGACTTACTTATTCAATGCAATTTCCATTAAAATATAAACATATTTTGAAGAATTTGATAAAAATAGTTTTACATTTTGTATGGAATCAGAAAAGACGCTGAATGGCCAGTGCAATCTTATGAAACATGAACAAATATGGAGGCATCACTTTACCAGACTTCAGGCTATATTATCAGTCATAGTAATTGAAAAAGCATGGGATTGGCATAAAAATATAGAGATAGACCTATGGGGAAAACAGAAAATACAGGTATGAAAACATCCTCGGCTTGGCACCTATAGCACAGTGGTTACATTGCCAGCCACATACACCAAAGGTGGTGGGTTCAAACCCAGCCTGGGCCAGCTAATCAACTGCAACAAAAACATAGCCAGGCATTGTGGCAGGTGCTTGTAATTCCAGCTACTTGGGAGGCTGAGACAAGAGAATCACTTAAGCCCAAGAGTTTGAGTTTGCTGTGAGCTATAACGCCACAGCACTCTCCTGAGGGTGACATAGTGAGACTCTGTCTCAAAAAAAAAAGAAAAAAAAAATCAGGTGGCACCTGTGACTTAGTGAGTTGGGTGCCGGCCCCATATACGGAGGGTGGCAGGTTCAAACCCGGTTCCAGCCAAATTTCAACAAAAAAAAACAACGCCAGGCGTTATGAAGGGTACCTGTAGTCCCAGCTACTCCAGAGGCTGTGGCAGGAGAATCACCAAAGCCCAGGAGCTGGAGGTTGCTGTAAGCTGTGTGATGCCATGGCACTCTGCCGAGGACAACAAAGTGAGACTCTGTCTCTACAAAAAAAAAAAAAAAAAAAAAAAAAAAAAAAAAATCCTCATAACTGCAGTCTGATGTTTGACAAGCAAACAAAAGAATACACTGGGAAAAGAATCCCTATTCAATAAATGGTCCTGGAAGAACTTGATAGCCACATGTAAAAGACTGAAACAGGACGCACATCTCTCAGCACTCACAAAAATTCACTCACAATGGATAAAAGACTTATTGAACTACAAGAATTTTAGAAGAAAGTGTTGGAAAAATCTCTGGTAGATATCAGCCTAGGGAAAGAATTTATGAAGGTGTCACTAAGTATTAATACAAACACAGCAACAACAGAAATAAATAAATGGGACCTGATCAAGTTAAAAAGTTTCTGTACGTCCAAGAATGCAATCAACAAAGCAGATAGACAATGTACAGAATGGGAGAAGATATTTGCATGCTACAGTTCCAATAAAATACTGATAACAGAGTCTACAACAAAATCAATTCAACAAGAAAAGATCAAACAACCCAATTAAAAGTTGGGCAAGAGAAATGAATGACAACTTTTTTTTTAAACAAAGATAGATGAATGGCCAAATACATGAAAAAAGGCTCAACATCTCTAATCCCCAGGGAAATGCAAATCAAAACCATGTTGAGTTATCACCTAATCCTGGTATGAATTGCTCATATCACAAAGTCCCAAAGAAACAGATGCTGGTTTGGATACAGAGAGAAAGAACACTCATATGATGTTGGTGGGACTGCAAACTAGCTCAACCTCTATGGAAAGTAGTATAGAGATTCCTCAAAGAACTTAAAGTAGACGTACCATTTGCTCCTGCAATCCCTCTATTAGGTATTTAGCCAATGGAAAAAAGGACATTTTATATAAAGATACTTGCACTCTCTTGTTTATAGTAGCAGTACAGGCTGGGTGTGGTGGCTCACACCTATAATCCTAGCACTCTGGGAGGCTAAGGTGGGTGGATTGCTTGAGTGCAAGAGTTCGAGACCAGCCTGAGGAAGAGTGAGACCCCATCTCTAAAAATAGCTGGTGTTGCATAGTCCCAGTTACTCAGAGGGCTGAGACAAGAAAAACACTTCATCCCAAGAATTTGAGGTTGCTGTGAGTTGTGACACCATGGCACTCTACTAATGGTGACAATGTGGGACCCTGTCTCAAAAAAAAAAAATTAAAAATAAATAAATAAAAGGTAGCAGCACAATTCATAATTTTTTGGACACAGAAACAACTCAAGTGCCCACCAATAAATGAATGGATTAATAAAATGTGTTACATGTATGCCATAGAAAATGACTCAGCCATAAAGATGGTGACCTAGTATCTTTCATAACAACCTGGATAGAATTGGAGACCATTCTCCTAAGTGAATTATTGTAAGAATGGAAAAACAAACACCACATGTACTCAATATTAAATTAGAAGTAGTTGATCGACACCTATGTGCCCAAATAGAAACAAATCTCAATGAAATTCAAGTATTGGGGCAGTGGATAAATGAGAAGGGCAAATTCCTACCCAATGGGTACATTGCATGGATACATTGCATACTGTCTGGGTGAAGGGAACACCTATGACTTTGTCTGAAAATATACAAAAGCATCCTAGGTAACCAAAACACAGGCACCCCAAGAATATTCTGATATAAAAAAGAAATTCCATTTGCAGTACCATAACAAAGAATAAAATCCTGGCTCAGTGTCTATAGCTCAACGGCTAGGGCACCAGCCACATGCACCAGGTTTGAACCCAGCCTGGGCCTGCCAAACAACACTGGCAACTACAACAAAAAAATAGCTGGGCATTGTAGTGGGGACCTGTAGTCCCAGCTTGTTTGGAGGTTAAGGCAAAAGAATCACTTAAACCCAAGAAATTGAGGTTGCTGTGAGCTGTGATGTCACAGCACTCTACTGAGGGAGACATAGTGAAACTGTCCTCTCCCCCCCAAAAAAGAATAAAATAATTTATCATAAATTTAATCAAGGAAGATAAGACTTATATACCAGAAACTATAAACTGTTGCTAAAAGAAATTAAAAATCTATAAAAATAGAAAGATATCCACGTTCATATACAAATTCATAACAATTTTCATCAAAATATCAATCTTTTATTTGCAGAAACATAAAAACTGGTCTTAAAATTCATATAGAATAATTGCTGGGCATGGTGGCTTGTGCCTTTAATCCTAGCACTTGGGAAGCTGAGGTAGGTGGATTGCCCTGAGCTCACAGGTTCGAGACCACCCTGAGCAAGAGTGACACCCTGTCTCTAAAAATACCTGGGCATTGTGGCAGGCACCTGTAGTCCCAGCTACTTGGGAGGCTGAGGCAAGAGAATCACTTGTAGCCAAGAGTTGGAGGTTGCTGTGAGCTATGATTTGAGGGCACTCCACTGAGGGTGACCAAGTTAGACTCTGTCTAAAAAAAAAAAAAAAAAAAGAAGATATCACCTTAATTCCAGGAAAATGCTGCCCCTTTCAGGAATATTCTTTCCTTGTACTAGAATGTTTATTGCAGCCCAATTCATAATTGCTAAGTCATGGAAGAAGCCCAAGTACCCATTGACCCACGAATGGATTAATAAATTGTGGTATATGTACACCATGGAATATTATGCAGCCTTAAAGAAAGATGAAGACTTTACCTCTTTCATATTTACATGGATGGAGCTTGAACTTATTCTTCTTAGCAAAATATCTCAAGAATGGAAGAAAAAGTATCCAATATACTCAGCCCTACTATGAAATCAATTTATAGCTTCCATATGAAAGCTATAACCCAATTATAGCCCAAGAAAAAGGGGAAAGGGGACAGGGAGGATGGGGGACCGGGAAGGAAGGGGGAAGGGAGGGTAATCGGTGGGACCTCACCTATGGTGCATGTGAAATTTACTAAGTGTAGAATATAAATGTCTTAACAGGATAACTATGAAAATGTCGTGAAGACGATGTTAACCAGTTTGATGAAAATATTCCAAATTGTATATAAAACCAGCACATTGTACCCCATGATTGCATTAATGTACACAGCTATGATTTAATAAAAAAAAAAAAAAAAAGAAAAAAGAAAATGATGAATGTGCTGCAGTTCTCGTGGAATAAATAGTTTTTGTAAAGCCAGACTAAAAAAAAAAGAAAGAAAAAGAAAAAAAATGTATATATGGCGGCACCTGTGGCTCAGTGAGTAGGGCGCTGGCCCCATATACGAGGGTGGCGGGTTCAAACCCGGCCCAGCCAAACTGCAACAAAAAAATAGCCAGGCGTTGTGGCGGGTCCTGTAGTCCCAGCTGCTCAGGAGGCTGAGCCAAGAGAATTGTATAAGCCCAAGAGCTGGAGGTTGCTGTGAGCCGTGTGACGTCATGGCACTCTACCGAGGGCGGTAAAGTGAGACTTTGTCTCTACCAAAAAAAAAAAAAAAAAAAAAAAAAAATTGCTGGGCGTTGTGGGCAAGCGCCTATTGTCGCAGCTGCTTGGGAGGCTGAGGCAACAGAATCGCCTAAGCCCAGGAGTTGGAGGTTGCTGTGAGCTGTGTGACTCTCCACGGCACTCTACTGAGGGCGATAAAGTGAGACTTTGTCTCTACAAAAAAAAAAACAAAAAAACAAAAAAACTCAGATATTCCAGTATAGCAGCTGTCCCTTTCATAAGTGTGGCTGCTCAAGGGACGTGGAATGGATTTCCATCTAGTAATAATGTTCTGAACAGAAGAGAGAAATTGAACTTAAAACATTTCCTATTAGCAAGGTTTGTTTTCTACTTAATTTGCAATTTTATAAATAAAATTTGTGCATTTAAAAATTTTTTAAAATAAATAAATATATATATATATATTCTTTCCCTGTTTAGCCTATAATTAAGCCATTGCTTAAATAGAGGGGTAACAGGAACTAGGGGGCCTATTTTCTTTTCTAGGGAGAACTAGCATCTGCCCTCTCTGTGGAATATACTTTCTTTAGTTTCTGAGTAAATCTCACTCTCACTTTATACTGTGGCTAGCTCCTGAATTCCTTCTTGAACAAAGCTAAGCAACAACTTGGACTTCTAGTGGCTCCCAACATTAGGAGTCACTTTCCTATGCCATTACCTATGTTATATTCAAAAAAAATTTTGAATAGTTCAATGATCTAACGTGTAAAAGCTAAAACTATAACACTCTTAGAAGAAAATATAGGGATAATTCTTCAGAACCTTGGATTTTGCAATGAATTTATATTTATGACACCAAAAACACAATATATGAAAGAAAAAAAGCTAAGTTGAGCTTCACAAAAATGGAAGATTTTGTCAGGGGATGGTGTCTCATGCCTGTAATCCTAGCACTCTGGGAGGCCAAGGTGGGTAGACTGCTTGAGCTCAGGAGTTTGAGACCACCTTGACCAAGAGTAAGACTTGGTCTCTAAAATTAGCTGGGCATTGTGGCAGGCGCCCATAGTCCCAGCTACTCAGGAGGGTGAGGTGACAGGATTGCCTGAGCCCAAAAGTTTGAGGTTGCTGTGAACTATAATGCCACAGTACTCTACTTAGGGCAAAAATTTAGACTATATCAAAAAAAAAAAAAAAAAAAATTGAAAACTTTTCTCCATTGAAACATATCAGAAAGATGAAAAAACTCAAAGAGTAGGAGAGAATATTTACATATATATCATATATCTGATAAGGGTGTAGTATTCAGAAAATAAAAACTCTTACACATCAACAATAAGAAGACAACCCAATTTAAAAAATGGACAAAGGACTTGAATAGACATTTCTCTAAAGAGAATACATAAAAGGCCAATAACCACATGAAAAAATGTTCAATACCATCAGCCATTAGGGAATTGCAAATCAAAACCATAGTGATATACTACTTCATGCCTTGTAGAATTGCTATAATAATAATTTTAAAAGGAACATAAAAAGGTTTGGTGAGGATATGGAGAAATTGTAACTCTCACACATTGCTATTGAGAATGTAAAATGGTACAGCTATTGTCAAAAACAGTTTAGCAGTTTCTTAAAATGTTAAACATAGAATTATCATACTACCCAGCAATTTCAAAGAATTGGGAACAGGTGTTCAAACAAAACCTTGTGCACGGAAGTTCATAGCAGCATTATTTATAATAACCAAAACAATTTAAAGCAGTAAAAATTTCCACCAACTGAGGAATGGATAAATGAATTATAGTATATCTGGGCTGGGCACGGTGGCTCCTGCCTGTAATCCCAGCACTGTGTAGGCCAAGGCGGGTGAATTGACTGAGTTCATGGGTTTGAGACCAGCCTGAGCCAGAGCGAGACCTCATCTCTAAAAATAGCCAGGTATTGTGGCAGGCATCTGTAATCTCAGCTACTTGGGAGGCTGAGAAAAGAGAATCACTTGAGTCCAAGAGTTTGAGGTTGCTGTGAGCTGTGATGCTACAGCACTCTACGGAGGGTGAGAAAGTGAGACTCTGTCTAAAAAAACGAACAAAACAAATTATAATATATCCATGCAATGAAATGTTATTCAACCATAAAAAGAATGAAGTACTGATAAATGTTACAATGTGATGAGCCTTTAAATTGTTATGCTACATGGGTTTATTTTATGTGTGTGATAAAATGTTGAAGCTCCAAGATGTAAATTGAGATCCTCAAAGTTACTCAGGAACTGGCAGGTCCCACAGGAAGGTGACTTGAGAGGAGGCTTTGGGATGGGAAGCAAGTCAGCTGCCACAGCCCCATAGGGTCCTCACATGGGACTCCCACCCACCAAAACAAACCCCAGGCGCTGGATGCCTTGGCTGACCTTGAAACGCTAGGGCCAGGTTCGAACCCCCAACCCCAGTATATGTGGCCGGCACCCTAACCACTAAGCTACAGGGGCCAAACCCAGTATGTGCTTGTCTTATTTAAAATTAGAATGTGAGACATGTTGCTGTGACCTGTTTCTGTTTTTTTTTTTTTTCTTTTTTTTTTCTTTTTCTTTTTCTTTTTCTCATTCACACTTGTAGATAATGTGTGAACTACAGTATATAATGATAAGTATTAGGAGACTATTCGGTGAGGGACATGTACATTGTGAAACGATAGGACTACATTAGCTTTCTATCATGTTTAGATCATTCATCAATGTTCACAGTCTAACACACAATTAAACATTATGTAATTAATAATGAGAAAGAATCTTTTTTTTTTTTTTTTTTTTGAGACAGAGTCTCAAGCAGTCACCCTGGGTAGAGTGCTATGATGTCACTGCTCACAGCAACCTCAAATTCTTGGGCTTAAGTGATACTGTTGCCTCAGCCTCCCAAGTAGCTGGGACTGCAGGCACCCGCCACAAAGCCCAGCTACCTTTTGGTTATAGTTGTCATTGTTGTTTGGCGGGCCAGAGCTGGATTTGAACCTGCCAGCTCTGGTGTATGTGGCTGGCGCCTTAGCCACTTGAGGTACAGGTGCTGAGCTGAGAAAGAATCTTACTTAACTTAAATTTGGGGGTTTCCCACATCTCTCTTCTGGATACATTACAAATCTGGTCTCCTACTTATCTCAAAGCTCTTGACACCGGCTTGGTGCCCGTAGCACACTGATTACGGTGCCAGCTACATGCACGGAGGCTGGTGGATTTGAACATGGTCCAAACCAGCTAAACAATGACAAATGGAACAAAACAATAGCCAGGCGTTGTGGCGGGTGTCTATAGTCCCAGCTACTTGGGAGGCTGAGGCAAGAGAATGGCTTAAGCCCAAGAGTTTGAGGTTGCTGTGAGCTACGATGCTACAGCACTCTGCTGAGGGTGAAATAGTAAGACTCTGTCTCAAAATCAATCAATCAATCAATCAATCAATCAATCAATAAGGGTGGCACTCATAGCTCAGTGGGTAGGGCACTGGCCACATATACCGAGGCTAGTGGGTTTAAACCCAGCCCGGGCCAGCTAAATAACAATGACAACTGCAACAATAACAACTACAAAAATAGCTTGGTGTTGTGGCAGGCACCTGTAGTTGCAGCTACTTGGAGGCTGAGGCAAGAGAATCACTTAAGCCCAAGAGTTGGAGGTTACTGTGAGCTGTGATGGCATAGCACTCTACAGAGGGTGACTTAGTAAGACACTGTCTCCAAATAAATAAATAATAAAATAAAATAAATAAACTCTTAAAACATGCAGATCAACAGGTTTTTGCATTCCTTTTAAAGATTTTGTTGTGAGCTTGTTGGTCAGATTCACTGTTTCATTCATATTAATTGTAATATATTATTTGTTTTGCAAATATGTTATACACAACAAAATGTGATTGGTCTAAAATATTTGTAATGTATATAAAAAAGGCTCAAAAAATTATGCTAAATGAAAGAAGCCAGGTCCCAAAGTCAGATACTACACATTCCTTTTATATAAAATGTCCAGAATGGGCAAATCTATCAAAACAGAAAGTATGTCAGTGGTCACAAGGGCAAGTAGTGGCGAGGCAATGGACAGTGGCTGCTTAATGGGTACAGATTTCCTTCTGGAGTGGTAAAAAATGTTCTGGGCTTTGATAGTGGTAATCGTTGCACAATATTATGAATGTATTAAAAGGTACTGAAGTTTACATTTTGAAATGGTTAAAATGGTGAAATTTTTATTATGTAAATTTTATCTTGATTAAAAAAATTTTTTTTTTTTTTTTTTTGTTGCAGTTTGGCTGGGGCTGGGTTTGAACCTGCCACCCTTGGCATATGGGGCCGGCGCCCTACTCACTGAGCCACAGGCGCCACCCTTTAAAAAAATTTTTTTAAGAGATAACACTAAATGCTGGCAAGGATGCAGAGAAATTAGAGTACTCATACATTACTGGTGAGAGTATAAAATGATACAGCCATTTCAGAAAAATAGCTTTTAGCTTCTTGTAGTTTTTGGCCATGGCTGGGCTTGAACCCACATACCCCTGGTATATGGGGCCAGCACCCTACTCCTTGAGCCACAGGGACCACCCCAGTTTTTAGTTTCTTAAAACACTAAGCATACTACTACCATTCAACCCAGCAGTTGCATTGCTGGGCACTTACTCCAGAAAAATGAAAACTAATGCTTACACAAAAACTTGAACAAAAATGTTTTCTGTTTTTTCTTTTTTTTTTTTTTTTGGTGAGACAGAGTCTCACTTGGTCACCCTAGGTAGAGTACCATGGCGTCTTATTCACGTAACCTCTTGCCTTGGGTTCAAGTGATCCTCTTGCCTCAGCCTCACAAGTGGCTGGAATTAAAGGCACCCACCACAATGCCCAGCTGTTTTTAGAGATGGGGTGTCTCTCTTGCTCAGGCTCATCTCAAACTCATGAGTTTAGACAATCCACTCACCTTGGCTTCCCAAGTGCTGGGATTACTGGCCACTGTGCCTGGCTACAAAAATGTTTATTGTAGATTTATAGTAATAAATAAAAACTGGTAAAAACCCAGACATTTTTGAAGTAGTGAATAGTTAAACAAACTGCTAGAGTCATACCATAGACTCCTTCTCAGCAATAGCAAGGAATCAACTACTGATTTATGCAACATCTCTGGATGAATTCCTCTCTGGATAAATCTCCAGAAAACTATACCTAGTGAAAAAGAGCCAATCCCAAAGTACTGCACGATTCTGTACATATGATATTCTTAAAATTGTAGAAATGGTGACAAAATTGGGTGGCGCCTGTGGCTCAAAGGAATAGGGCACCGGCCCCGTATGCCGGAGGTGGAGTTTCAAACCCAGCCCTGGCCAAAAACTCAAAAACTGCAAAAAAAAAAAAAAAAAAAAAAAAAAGAAAAAGAAAGAAAAAAAGAAAAAAGAAATGGTGACAAAATTAGAGCAAATTATAGAGCAGGTTATTTGGTGCCAGGAATTAAGAAGGGAAGGAGGTTTGAGAGTTGTGGGGCTGGTTATACAAAAGCAACATGAAGGATCTTTGAGATGATGCAAATATTCTTTGTCTTGACTATATGAATGACAACATCATAGTTGCAATATTGTGCTATAGTTTTGCAAAATGCTTTCACCGGGAAAAAATTGGAGAAAAGGTACATGGGATCTTTCAATATTATTTTTTATAACGGTGTGCATTCTACAATTATCTCAAGATAAATGAACTTTAATTTTTTTTTTTTTTTTAAGACAGAATCTCCCTTTGCCGCCCTTGGTAGAGTGCGGTGGCGTCACAGCTCACAGAAACCTCCAACTCCTGGGCTTAGGCGATTCTCTTGTTTGCCATTTGGCCGGGGCTGGGTTTGAACCTGCCACCCTCGGTATATGGGGCCGGCACCCTGCCCACTGAGTCACAGGCACCACCCAACTTTAAAAAATTTTAATAATGTATTTAACTCAGTATAACCAAAATATTAGCATTTAATCATTAATCATCAATTATCATTAATCAATATGAAAAGTTGTTTTTATAAGTTTTATTTTGATTTTAACTGATACATAATGAGTATATATATTTGTGGGTACAGTGTGACATTTCCATATATACAGACATTGTCCAATATTAAAATCAGAATAATTGGCTTTATCTGTTACCTCAAACACTTGGTATTTCTTTGTGGTTTGACCTTTCAAAATCCTACCTTTCAGCTATGTTTAAGTATACAAAGTATTATTGTGATTATAGTTATCCTTTTATGTAATAGAACATCAGTACTTATTCCATATAGTTAGGTAACTTTTACTTTGCACCTATTGACCGACCTCTCCCCATCTTCTCTCCTTCCTATTCTCCCCAGCCTCTGGTAACCACTGTTCTACTCTCTACTTCTGTGAGATCAACCTTTTCTAGTTCCACATCTGAATGAGATCATGCACTATGTGTCTGTCTGTGCTTGGCTTATTTCATCTACCATAATGTGCTCCAGGTTCATCCATGTTGCCACAAATAACAGATTTCATTCTTTTTTATGGCCAAATAATATTCCATTGTGTATATATACCACATTTTCTTTATCCATTCACTGATGGACATTTAGATTGATTCTATGTCTCAGCTATGTGAATAATGCTGCAATGGATATCTCTTTAACATACTGATTTTACTTCCCTTAAATAGAGACCCATTAGTGGGATTGTATGGTAGTTCTATTTTTAATTTTTTGAGGGCCCCCCATATTGTTGTCCATAATGGCTGTACTAATTTACATTCCCACAAATAGTGTATAAGGATTCCTCTTTCTCCATATCCTCCTCAAAATGTGTGTGTGTGTGTGTGTGTGTGTGTGTGTGTGTGTTTGTCTTATTCTTATGGTAGTTTTGATTAGCACTTATGATATCTTATGGTGGTTTTGATTAGCACTTCCCTGATGCTTATTTTTCATATATCCATTGGCCATTTGTGTGTCTCCTTTTGAGAAATGCCTGTTTAGATGTTTTGCCTATTTAAAAAAAATTGATTATTTGTTTTTGTCATTGAATTAGTTGAGTTCCTTATATTCTGGTCAGATGCAAAGCTTGAAAGTATCTTCTATTCTGGTCTCAAATATTTCTTTTTTCTTTTTTTCTTTCTCTACTTATTTATGTACTTACTTACATATTTTCTTGAGACTGAGACTCACACTATTGCCCTGGGTGGAGTGCCATGGCATAGTCATAGCTCACAGCAACCTCAAACTCCTGGGCTCACACAATCCTCCTGCCTCAGCCTCTCAAGCAGCTGGGACTACAGGCATGCACCACCATGGCCAGTTAGTTTTTCCTATTTTTAGTAGAGATGTGGGTCTTACTATTGCTCTTGCTCAGGCTGGTCTTGAACTCATGAGCTCAAACAATCCACTCACCTCAGCCTCCCAAGGTGCTAGGATTACAGGCATAAGCCACTGTGCCCAGCCTATTTTGTCTTTTCTATAGGCTGTATCCTCACCGTGTTGATTGCTTCCTTTGCTGTGCAATAATTTAGTTTGATGTAACCCCATTTGTCTACTTTTGTTTTTGTTGTCTGTGCTTTTGACGTCTTATTTAAAACATTCTTGCCCAGCTGGTCATGGGCGAGACCATGTATCTTACCACTCCGGGAAGCCGAGGCAGGGAAGATCGCTTAAACTCAGACGTTCAATGCCAGCCTGAGCTAGAGCGAAACACCATCTGTATTAAAAACAAACAAAAAAGCGGGGTGGCTCACGCCTGTAATCTCAGCACTGTGGGAGGCTGTGGAGGGAGAATTGCTTGAGTTTAGGAGTTGGAGACTCACCTGAGCGACAGTGAGACCCGGACTCATGAAAAATATGGAAAAACCCAGATGGGCGCCGTAGCGAGCACCTGTAATCCCAGTGGCTTCCAGAGGCTGAGGCAGGGGGTGCCCGCAGCCCTAGTCTGAGGTTGCAGTGAGCTACCACACTCACTGTACTCTGCTCAGGGGCATAGGGTGGGACTCTGTCTCAACAACAACAACAACAAAAAGTAAAGAAATAAAAAATAAGCAACGAAATAAAATTAAAAAACCAAAAAATAAAAAAATAAAAAAACACCCCCCCCCAAAAAATTAAAAAATTAAAAAAAAAGGGGGGGGGTGATGCCTGTGGCTCAAAGGAGTAGGGCACCAGCCCCACATGCCCAAGGTGGTGCGTTCAAACCCAGCCCTGGCCAAAAACTGCAATAAATAAATAAATAACCCAACCAACCAAACAAACAAACAAAATCAGCTGGGCATCATGGCTGGCACCTGTAATCCCAGCTACCTCCAAGGCTGAGACAGGACGGTAGCTCAAACCATGGTGGTTGGTAGCTCAAACCATGGTACTTTAGCCTGGGTGACAGAGTGAGACCCTGTCTTTAAAGAGAGAAAAAAGATTAAAAACTAAAGTAAAGGGTGGCAACTGTGGCTAAGTGGGTAGGGCACCAGCCCCATATACCAAGGGTGGCAGATTCAAACCCGGCCCCGGCCAAACTGCAACAAAAAAATAGCTGGGTGTTGTGGCAGGTGCCTGTAGTCCCAGCTACTTGGGAGGCTAAGGCAAGAGAATCACCTAAGCTGAGAGTTAGAGGCTACTGTGAGCTGTGTGATGCCACAGCATTTTACCAAGGGCAATAAAGTGAGACTCTGTCTCTACAAAAATAAATGAAATAAAATAAAAATAAAGTAAAAAGTAAATTTAAAAAACTTCTTGCCTAGACCAATGTCACATTTTCTTCCAATAATTTCAGAGTTTGGGGTCTTACATTTACGTAACCAGTGAAAGATAGAGGTCTATTTTTATTCTTCTGCATGTGGATATCCAATTTTCTCAGCACCATTGCTTAAAGACTTTTCTTTCTGCCAATATGTGTTCTTGGTACTTTTTAAAAGATGAGTTGGCTGGCTGGGCCAGGTGGCTCACACCTGCAATCCTAGCACTCTGGGAGGCCAAGGCAGGTGGATTGCCTGAGCTCATAGGTTCAAGACAAGCCTGAGCAAGTGCAAGACCCCATCTCTAAAAAAAAAAAAAAAAAAAAGTAGCTGGGCATTGTGGTGGATGCCTGTAGTCCCAGCTACTTGGGAGACTGAGATAAGAGAATCACTTGAGCTCAAGAGTTTGAGGTTGCTGTGAGCTATGATGCCACAACATTCTGCTGAATGCGACTGAGTTAGACTCTGTCTCAAAAAAAAAAAAAAAAAAAGGCTCAGCACTCATAGCTCAGGTGGCAGGGCTCCGGCCACATGCACCAAGGGTGGCGAGTTCGAACTCAGCCCGGCCAGTTAAACAATGACAACAGCAACAACAACAACAACAAAAAGTAGCTGAGCGCTGTGGTGGGTATCTGTAGTCCCAGCTACTTGGGAGGCTGAAGCAAGAGAATTGCCTTAAGCCCAAGAGTTTGAGGTTGCTGTGAGTTGTGATGCCACAGCACTCTACTGAGGAGGTGAGGGTGACATAGTAAGATTCTGACTCAAAAAAAAAAAAAAAAAAAAAAAGTGAGTTGGCTGTAAGGGACTAGATTTATTTCTGCTTCTCTACTGAGTTCCATTTTCCTACATGTCTGTTTTTATGCCAGTAATATGCTGCTTTGATTACTATTGCTTTGTAATATATTTGATTTTAATTTTTAATTTTTTTTTTTTTGAAACAGAGTTTTACTTTGTCACCCCAGGTTGAGTGCCATGGTGTCATAACTCACAACAACCTCAAACACTTGGGCTTAACAGATCCTCTTGCCTCTGCCTCCCTAGTAGCTGGAACTACAGGTGGTTGCTATAATGCTCAGCTACTTTTTAGAGATAGGTCTCACTCTTGTTCATGCTGGTCTCGATCTCCTGTGCTCAAGTAATCCACCTGTCTTGGCTTCCTGGAGTTGCTTTGTAATATATTTTAAAGTCAGTTAGTATGATGCCCCAGGCTATGTTATTTGTGCTTAGGATTACTTTGACTATTTGGCATCTTTTATGGTCTCATATAAATTTTATGATTGTCTTTTTCTATTTTCTGTGGAAAATGGCATTGGTATGTTAATAGGGATTTCACTGAATTTATAGATCACTTTGGGTAGTATGGGCATTTTATTTTTTTAAAGATAATAAAAATAAATCTGATTTGCTTCTCTGGTGAAATCTTTGCTAAGTGATACTGGCTTTGAGAGTGAAAGATCAAGCTAGCAAAGGCATCATGTACACTGTGGCCCCACAGTCCAGTCATGGCACAGCAGTCAAGGTCTAGGGAGGGTAATAGTGTAAGGACCCACTGGAGCTCTGTCTCTCTCTGCTTTGCTTTCTCCCTATGGCTACCAAATAGGTATAACCAGGTAAGGAGAGCATTTTACAATTTCTCTGTGGTGAAGATTTCTACAACTTGTGAGAAAAGAAAATGACAACAAAAGTTTTCTATAAAGGGTAGTCAATTCCTTGGTGATTTGTAATTTTGTGTCCCAGAATACAAAATCTGGAGTCAGAACTGTGGCTTTTCTGCTGATAAAATGGTGATCACAGGTGAGATTTAAAAAATTTTTTGAGTTTCAGTTTTATTTTAAAATAGTTGTGCTAACCTCGAATTTGATTATGTATTTGTAGATAAACTTCCCTAATTGGACTATAAATAGCAAGAAGGCAAAGAGTGTACCTTCATCATTTTCTGTCTGCAGTGCCAGATTAACAGAGTACCTAGTTGATAAATTAATAAAGATATAAACCAAATGGACCCCTGAAGCCTACTATGTAGGTTATTGGGCCTTTCCCTTAGAACTCTCAAGCACAATGTCTGGAGAATAGGTTTAGCAAGATAAATTTGGAATGAGTGGATTAGAGCCATAGTTGCCAAGAAAGTATTTTCTGATTGAAGGGGCCACCAATTTATGCATGTTCAAAGTCACTTCAAGAAATAGTCTTGTTCTCTACTCCTTTTTACAAGGAAAATAACAAGAAATAAAGATTAAGACAAGTCTTATTCATTTTATTTTATTTATTTTGCTTATTGTTGCAGGTTAATTGAGGGTACAAAGAATTAGGTCACGATGTCTGCATTTGCTAGGTAAAATCTCTCTTATAATTGTGTTCTACCCCCAAGAGGTGTGTCATATACCCTAACAAGGTGCCCATTAAGTGAGAATGCACCCATCCCCCACCATCCTTCCCTCTGCCCCATCCCCCACCTTGAATGGATCTGAGTTTTTCTCTTATGTGGGTAGGCATTAGATTATCTACTGACTTCATATTAGAATTGAGTACATTGGATTCTTGCTTCTCCATTCTTGTGATACTTTACTAAGAAGAATGCGTTCTTTTTTTTTTTTTTTTAGTATTATTTATTTATTTATTTATTTATTTTTATTATTATTATTAAATCATAGCTGCATACATTAATATGATCATGGGGCATCATACACTAGCTTCATAGACCATTTGACACATTTTCATCCCAATAGTCAACATAGCCTTCCTGGCATTTTCCTAGTTACCGTGGCA
>CAUYPK010108129.1:0-34402 GCA_963574355.1 Loris lydekkerianus | reverse complement strand
TGTCATTTCAGACATGGGTGGAAAGTTTCTAAAGGATTAACTCTCAGGAGTAAAATTGCAGCAAAAATAGCCTTTTTGCTTTGAGAGATACTATCAAGTTCTTCCCGAGAGATGATTTATCAATTATGTGAGATATAAATTATAAATTTATCAGAGCTTCTAATTTATCTGTTTTTTCCTGGATATTCTATTGTCTTTAACAAGCTCCTAAGTTTAAAAAAAAAAAAAAAAAAAAGTTTCTCTTGCCGTGTTGAGGTCCAGCCTGTTGTAGACTATATCAAGGTTTCTGAGTCTCTTCTGTGAAATATTTGCCCATGCTCATGTGTCTGTGTGCACTCTGGAAGGTTTTGATTATTCTTTCCCAGGAGATAGTTTAGTGTCTGAGAAATCTCCTCTGTGTGCAGTGCGCAATGCAAATGCACCACATGGTTTCAACCATGGCATGTGCCTCTGAGCCCTTTTTCCACCATGAAAAATCAAATTCATAAAATTTTTCTTACATGGTTTGTAAGCTAACACAAGCTATCTCCGGTGTCTGCTTGTTAAAGTCGTTTTTTTTTACATGTGAACTTCTAGTACTTTCAGGACATGATTTTTATATTTACATAATTTATTCATCTAAAGTGTATTTTGTTAAAAGAAAGGAGCCAGTGTCAACTTTTTTGTTTTTTTTTCTGACAAGCCATACATTGGTCTCACTGTCATTTACAGAAGATCTACCATTTCCCCACTGATGGTCCAGAGCTTCTGTGTTATTCATTTTAACGTTATTCCATGACTCTGTTCAGACTATTATTCATACATTACTTCCATATGCTGTAATTAAGTAGCTGTGTTATATGTTTTAGTATATGCCTAATGCATGTAACCTTTTTCATTCTTCGTTTTTAAAAATGATACTTCTGAATATTTATGCTCATTTCTAAATGTGAGGTTTAAAATTAAATTCTCAAGTTAAAATTGTCAATTAAATTAATAGAAGACTGAAGAAAGACATGTCTTTGGAATAATGAAAGTCTTATATTCAATGGCAGTAACGTCTTTCCAGTATTGTTTTCTAAGTTTCTTCACACAGACCTTAGCTCAATTTTTATATATTTTTCTAGTGATTTAAATGTGTTTTAATTATAAATGAAATACGTTCTTTGATACATTTTCTAACTATTTTTTTCATGTAAGAGAGATATGTTGGTATATTTTTATTCAACTACTTGACTATATGATATATGCTGAAGTTACTCTTCATAATTTTCAGTTGGTGACACACGCAGATAAGTAAAAATCAGACTTAATAATTTTTATACTTCGATATTTTCTCTAACTTCTTTTCATCACTAGCACCTCCAGGACTGTTCTGAAATTACTCAACATTTTCCCCAATGCAAAACCACAGCTATAGCACCATGTCAAAGAATTCTTTTGTTCTAATTTCATTAAAATGTTTTCTTTACTTTTCAATGAAAAAGCGATGCATATTTCCACTGCCTTTTCAGCATCAATGTCGATGATAATATTATTTTGTTATATGTAGCAGTAAATTAGTATATATTATATTGTTTTGTGATGTATTGTACTAACATACTATCTTATTATATTGAAATACCCCATAAGTAATTTTTTTATTTATGATGTATTTTTCATGCTCCTAGATTTGATTTTCTCAAAGTAAATATAGGTTTTTTATTTACCATGACAAATGAGATTTATTATAATGTTTTGAATGTATACTTCGTAGTTTGGGTAGCAATATTGTCCCGATTTCAATTGTGTTTTTGTTTTTGTTTTTGTTTTTGTTTTTCCCAGGGGCTGAGTTTGAACCCGCCACCTCCGTATATGGGGCCACCGCCCTACTCTTTTAGCCACAGGTGCAGCCCTTCAAAAAAATTTTTAATGCTTAGCTTCTTTCTAATTTTATAGTAATTTAAATTCCATTTACATTGGCTAATTTTTAAAGTGTCTTATAATTACTTTGGGTATTTTAGGCAGGCAGGCCTTTGATTATTTTTTACTAATAACAAATTTGTTCAAATGTTTATTCTGGAATCTCTATTATTTCACAAAAAATTACATATTTGATCCATGTTTTCAAATATATTTGCATAGAAATGAGTTTATATTTTTAAAATTCTCTGTAGATCTATTTATTTTCCTGTTAATCACTAATATCACCAAATACTGCTTTCTCTCTTTTATGCTACCTTAAGTGTCCTAAATTGTTTTTATTATTTATTATGTTTTTTAAAAAATCCACTTTTAAAACTCACTAATCTTCATTTATATTTTTATAAATCTTTCCATTCTGTTTTTCTCCCAAATAGTTAAATTCTCAATGTATTTATAACATTTTCTCTTTTACATTAATGTAAGTCTTTTAAATATGCATTTTCTTTATGATATCGATATACTGTATAGGTTTTTGAAATATTTTGTTCATCCTTTTAATATTCTTTAAAATGGACTTAGTTTTACAAGGGAGATTTCAAGGTAGTTTTTCTTTTGTTAATAGTAGTATTTTTAAATTCGAGCTGTTAGGATTTTGTTGTAAGTTATTTTATTAAATTACATTTATATTACATTGTAGCCAGAGAACATTGTCTGTCCTAATTAGACCGTATGCATTTATTGACCAGTTACAAAGTCTAGTATCATCATGAATTGCCAAGGGTGATTAAAATGGAAGTGTATTTTCTATATTCAAGCTGTGAAAATTGGTATATATCAATTATATCTGCCTCGATAATATGCTCATTGGTCATTCAAATTCATTTTATTTATTTTTTTCTCTGAGTAAGTTAAAGTCTGCTCCTTCTGCTGTCCTCTTCCTAGTTTTCTTTTTTCATGAAGTTTGATAATTCATAGCAAATTTTTACTCTCACATGTTTATTGCTTTTAGAGGGCTGTGTTTTACTGTTTGTTGATATTAAATGTTAGGTGACCAGAATTTAAATAAACTTGTCTGATGAGATGATTATGGGTTATTGTTTTCATCTGCTTCAAAACAATTTTTTTTCTTTTTTTTCTTTTTTTTTTGGTTTGTTTTTTGAGAGAATTTCACTGTGTCTCCCTCGGTAGAGTGCCATGGCATTATAGTTCACAGCAACCTCACAAGCAATTCTTTTGTCTCAGCCTCCCAACTAGCTGGGACTACAGGCACCCACCACAACGCCCAGCTATTTTTTGTTTGTAGTTGTCATTGTCGTTTGGCTGGCCCAGGCCAGGTTGGAACCAACCAGGCCCAATGCATGTGGCCAGCGTTCTAACCACTGGGCTACAGGCGCCAACCCCAAAACAAAGTTTCCTGATGAGTGATCTTCCTCTGCCATTTCTCTTTTGGGCTGTTTTCTTCTGGAATATGTTTAGATACTTTGGGTGTTTACAATGTAGAGCTTTATGTCTTTATTTGCAATTTGTATATCTTTTATCATTTTTGTGTCTTGTTATACTAGCTTAGACTTTGAGCATAATGTTGAATAGCGACACTAGGAAAAGGAATCATTGCCTCGATCTTAATCTTGAGGAAAAACTAACTGTTCATTCCCTCACCATAAACTACAGTATCAGTTGTAAGGGATGTTTTGTTTTTGGTTCAGTTTTTCTCTTTGGCATATGCCCTTTAAAATTTGGTTATAAAAGTTTCCTTTTATTCCTAGGATTTTTGTTGAGAATTTCTAACATAAATGAGTTTCTCAGTCCATTTTGTGTTACTATTAAGAAAAATCCGAGGACGGGTAATTTATTAACAGAAAGGAGGTTTATTTGGCTCAGGGGTCTGCAGGGTGTTTGAGAAGCATAGTGCTGGCATCTTCTTCTGGTGAGGACTTCAGGAAGCCTTTGGTCATGGCAAAAGGCAAAAGAGGAGTAGATGTGTCCCCTGGAGAGAGAGTGAGCAAGAGCGAGGAGGAGATGTGCCATGGCCTGTTGAACAACCAACCTTATGTGAACTAACAGAGGAAGAACTCACTCAGTATATGAGGATGGCACCAAGCCATCATGAGCGAATGTTCCCCACGGCCCAAAGCCCTCCTCCCAGGCTCCACTGCCAACACTGGGGGTCATATTTCGACATAAGATTCAGAGATTACAAATTTTGAACTACATCAATGAATACTGACATTTGTCGAAAGCTTTCTCTGTATTTACAGATAGGATTTTTTTTTTTGCTTATTTTTTTTCAACTAATATGATAGCTTGATTTGCGAATGTTGAACTAGCCCTGCATTCCTGATAAATAAATTAGCAATTGTTGGTGATGTGTTATCTTTTTTTATATAATTGATTACATGTGTTAATATGTTGCTAAGAATTTTTTATGTCTATGTTAATAGCAGATATTGATCTGTAGTATTGTTTTTCTTAGAATGTCTATGGGATCTTGGTATTAAGGTAATGTTGGCCTCATAAAATCAATTAAGAAGAGTTCTCTTCTGTTTTCTTGAAAATTTTTGTAGAAAGTTGAATTATTTGTTTTTAAATGTTTATTAGAACTCATAAGTGAAACTATTTGAGCCTAGTTTTTTTTTTTTGTTATTCTTTTAACTACTGTCTAATTCCTTTAATAGACGTAGAGATGTAATCAGGTTGTCTAGTTTTGCTTGAGTTAGTTTTGGTAGTCTGAATCTTTCAATCAGTCCATTCAATCTAATTTATCAAATATGTAGTATACGAGTCAGTAGTGATGGCCTTCTTTTTTTTTTTAATTCCCAAGGTTGGTGATTTGTGTATTTTTGCTTTTTTCTACCTATAGTTTTATTAGTTTAATTGTTATTTTCAAATAACCCTTTTTTTAAAATTTTCTCTACATTCCTATTTTTAGTGTCACTGATTTCTGCTCTAATTTTTAACATTTCCTTTCTTCTGTTTGCTTAGGTTTAATTTACTCTTAATTCTATATATTTCTCAGGTGACTGCTTAGGTTATTAATTTATATATGTCTTCTTTATTAATATATACATTTAATGCTATAAATATATCTGTAAACACTACTTTAGCTGCATTCTATAAATTTTGATCAGTGGTGCTTTCTTTTTTATTTAATAAAAATATTTTGAATGTATCTTGAGAGTTCTTTGGGTCATATGTTATTTTAAAATACATTGTTTAATTTTCAAATATATAGGAATTTTCCAGCTAATTTTCTGTTATTAATTTTTAGTCTAATTTCTGTTGTGATCTGAGAACATATATTGCACGATTTCTAGTTTTAGATTTTTCTAAGTCATATTTTATGTTCCAAAATGTAGTCTAACTTGTTGAATGTTCTGTGTGTGCTTGAGAGGAATGTCTATTCTATCCTTCTCTGATGGTGTATTCTCATGTAGAATTTGAATAGGGCCTTGCTGGTGTTTTTGGATGGATGCTCACATCTTTCATTGATCATTACTCATCTTTAAATTATTTCTAGTATAGCAGTGGACTGTTAGAGTTAATATTTCAGGTGAACAGTTATTTCCCCTGGATCAAAGGGAATTTCTTTGTTACTGAGTTATGTTTCTATGAGTACCTAGTTATCTGCCAAGCCAACCAAGATAGACAACTTCAAGATTGGTTCTATCTCAGAGTGGTACCACTGTCCCCTGTACCTTCTTACTGTTCTTCCCAATGATGGCACGTCAATATGCTTCCTCCTTCTCCTCTTCTACTCTGCTTCTCCGGGCTACCAGATGGCATATATGAAAACCTAGAAAATCAAGTCACAGACACTATTTTGTCTCTCAAGGTGCCCAGGAGTATTTTCTTGAGCTTAGGGTCATTGAAGTCTTCTTTGGGCACTTTCCTGCATTCTTGTTTGTCTTTCTTCATGCTTCAGGGTAATTTTAAAGAAAGCAAAAGAGTGGTATTAACTTTGCTTTTGAAAACAACAGGTCTTCTATTTAATATCTTTTGCTTTTAAAAATCAGACAGAAAGGGCGGCACCTGTGGCTCAAAGGGGTAGGGCACCAGTCCCATATGCCGGAGGTGGTGGGTTCAAACCCAGCCCCAGCCAAAAACCACAAAGAAAGAAAGAAAGAAAGAAAGAAAGAAAGAAAGAAAGAAAGAAAGAAAGAAAGAAATCAGACAGAAAGGCTGAGAACACAAGACTGAACTCTGCAGAGGGCTACTGCTAGGGGAATGCAAACAACACACATTTTGGTACCTGAGCAAAGCTGAAACACTTCAGTTGTTATGTGAGAAACCTAAAACTCATACCTGATTCCTTCTTCAAGCACTTCACCAAATTATGAAAGTATATATTGAAAAAAATCTCTCAAAATCGTGTGGACAGCCTCACAATCTTTCATTACTGAAGAGACGATGGCATGCCAGCCTCTCAACTGACAGCCCGGGAGGTCTACAGCCTGGAAATAGAGTGTATGGAAGGAACAAGGACCTAGCGCAACCCTGACCCTGTTCCCTCCATGACTGAATTAAGGTTATCATGGAAATGGAATAGTTCTTTCTGATGGAAGATAACATTGTCTGAAACCCATGTAGTTTTTTCTTTATGTAAAATGTTTGAGTTTCAATAAAAAGTTATTAGTCGTGTGAGAAAATAAAGGGCTATAGTCTGCAAAGAAAATATCAGAAGTCTATTCAAAACTGATGAAGATATTAGAGATTTAAAAATAATTATGAGAAATATATTTCTTAATACAGAGGAAGAGGAGAAATAGATGAAAATATGGAATATTTCAACAAAAAATAATCTACTGGCTGGGGGAGGTAGTTTGTGCCAGTAATCCAAGCACTTTGGGAGGCTGAGCAGGATAGATTGCTTGAACTCAGGAGCTCGAGACCAGCCTGAGCAAAAGTGCAACACGATCTCTACTGAAAACATAGAAATACTAGCCAAGCTTAGTGGTGCACGCCTGTAGGCCCAGCTTCTTGGGAGGCTGAGACAAGAGAATCGCTTGAGCCCAAGAGTTTGAGGTTGCTGTGAGCTGTGATGCCACAGCAGTCTACTGAGGGTGACAAAGTGAGACTGTCTCAAAACAAAAAAGCAAAGATCTGATGTTCAAAAATTTTTCAAAATGATGAAAGTCATAAAACTAAATCCTCAAATATTCAATGACCCTGAAGAGGAAACAAATGCAATGCAGTGAAACTGAGACACATCATAGTCTCATCAAATTGCTAAAATCCAAAGAAGAAACATAAATCAGTAAAGCAGTATTAGAAGAAAAAAAAAATTACCTACAAAAGAGTGGCATGAGGAATGACAACAGTCTTCACGGAAGTAACAATGGAAGCCAAACTCAGTATTCTTTCTTAGATCTCTGAAAATGGGTACGTTAGTTCTGCTGCTTAAGAAATCTGCAAAGTACTTGATATCACCTCTGATCATTTGGAATAAAATATTCAAGGCATAGGAACCTACATCTATATGTTAATTTTCACCTTTCATTTTCTTCCATGTTTTTGTTGAACCGACATTCATTAGCAATCACATTCTACCTCTTTTTAATCCAGTTTCTCAAATATTCTCATAAATTTTCCTTGTTTATTTTTGGAACATAGGGTAAGCATTCTTTCTTTGGGCAAGAAAAACATAGTCTTCCAGGATTTCCTAAGATAAGGTTATCTGGCAAGCCCAAACTTAGCTTACTGATTTTTCTGAAGATAAATGTGTCTGTATTTTGTGGTCTCTTGTACTCCCTTCTGTAGCGGATATTTTTGAAAAATTATCTCTTTTATTTCAGAACTAAGACTGTACAGACCAAATGCAATTTGCAGACAGAATGTGCTCATAGAAACAAAACTTAAAAATTATTTCTTCCTCTTGCAGTCTTGCAACTAAAGCTATATTTATCTCTTACGAAAGCATAATCTTCAACACCCACACTAAGATTCTGATGTTTAAATATTTAACCCATCCCTCATAAAGTATACATAAATTGTTTTTATAGACTCCTGAAATATGCCTTTTGGAAAATATCTGTGGAATTTTTGAGTTCAATCATTAACTACATCTTGGATCTCCTCCAAGATGTCCTTTGCATGTGCTTATCAAATGCGTGTATAGACATCATCAGTGATGGGGAACGCACTTAAAAGAGCTTTATTGAGGTATATGTTCTTTAGATTATCTTTTCTTTCTCTCTGCAGTGCTTTTTGGTTTTCAGTGTATAAACCTTGTACTTCTGTTAAGTTCTTTCCTAAGTCTTTCATTCTATTTGATGCTAAAATAAAATCATTTTTCAATTTCACTTTCATATTCTCTATGGCTGGTGCATAGAAATATAAATAGTATTTATCTATTGATTCTATATCTTCTACCCTTATTGAAAGCGTTTATTTCATCTGGCAGTTTTATTTAATTATTTAAGATTTTCTATATGCAAAATCATGTAATAAATAAATAAGTAATATCAGGTTTTCTTTCTCTTTCCCAATCTGGGTGCTGTTTTTATTTTTTTAATTTCAAAATATTAAGGGTGTCACAAATGTTTTAGGTCACATGAATTGCTTTTGCAACTCTTGAGTCCAAGCTATACATTTTACCCTTTTAACATATGCCTTTTTTCCAGTTGTTTTTAGTAAATACACTAAGTGTTGCAACCATTGCCACTATTTAATTCCAGAATATTTTTATTACCTGAAAAAGAAATACCATATTCATAAATAGTCACCCCAATTCCTCTGTTAACTCTAATCCTTGGGAAATACTAATCTACTTCCAATATCCATCCATAGATGTACCTATTTTGGATAATTAATGTTAATGGAGTCATAAAATGTGTGGTCTTTTTGTATCTAGCCTTGTTAACATAATGTTCTCAAGGTTCATCTAGCTATTACATAAGTTAGTGTTTACTTCTTTTTTATAACTAAAATTATTTATCACCAATAATCCTGCTATGAACATTCACATACAAGAAAAACATAAAATGTAAGACTTGAACTCAATATGGCTCATTTTCCTTCTTGGTTGCTGTGTTAGCATTACCATGTATATGTTACATATACATGTACATGTAAATATTTTATATTTATATTTTATAGACATAACAAAGTTTATGATATCATTGTATTCATTTTCTTTCAAATTAATTAAAAGAACAAAACATAAAATATGTTTATACTGTCTTTTATATTTACCTAAATAATTATGTACTCATATACTTTATTTCTTTTTACACACACACACACACACACACACACACACACACACACAGAGTTTTAAGTTAAAACTTGGTGCAATTTCTTCTCTAAGTGACTTCCTTGCTTATAAGGCAGGTCAGCTATCATTGAATTATCTGAGTCTTTATTTATCTTAGAATAGATTTATTTTGCCTTTAATTTTGGTGAATAGTTGGTGGATATAGAATTGTTGGTTTATAGGATGGATGTTTTGCTATAAGTCATTCCATTACTTTGAATGAGCCATTCCATTACCTTCTACCCCTCATGGTTTCTGATGAGAAATCAGCTGTTGATCTCATTGAATGGTTCCTGAATGTAATGTAATTGCTTTTTTCTTGCTCTTTCAATATTATTCTTTTGTCTTTGTCTTTTGATGGTTTTATTATAATTATTTGTAGGTATGAATCTCTTTCTGTTTAACCTACTCAATTTGTTTAGCTTCTTGAACATGTTAATAATTTTTTTTTTTTTTTTTTTTTATTAAATCATAGCTGTGTGCATTAATGCAGTCATGGGGTACAGTGTGCTGGTTCTATATACAATTTGAAATATTTTCATCAAACTGGTTAACATAGCCTTCATGGCATTTTCTTAGTTATTGTGTTACGACATTTATATTCTACATTTAGTAATGTAAAACTTAATAAAAATATTTCATACTTTCTGGTATTCCACAAGATCTCTGAGGCTTCTTTTTCTTTAATTTTCTATTCTTTGGTTTGAGTAATTTCTATTGGTTTATCTTCAAGTTTGTTGAGTTTTCCAACTCATATCTCTTTAAGTCTTTCTTGTAAAGATTTTGCTTCAGCTATTATACCTTTGAATTCCAATATTTTCACTTCATTCCTTTTATAATTTTTAAGTCATAATTGATATTCTCATTGCTGAATTATTATCATCATACTTTTTCTTACTCCTTCTGATGTGGTTTCTTTTAATTTCTTCAACATATTTATGACAGCTGATGTGAAGTCTTTGTCTGCTAAATCCAACATCTGGTTCCCTATTGCCCATCTGATTTTCCAGTGTTTGTGTTACAGTGTCCTTTTTCTTTGTATGCCTCATATTTTGTTGGTGGTGGTGGTTTTGTTTTTGTTTTTTTTTTAACTGGACATTGTAGGTTACATATGGCAGCTACTCTGGATTCTGATTCCCCTCTAGAGGGTTGGTTTTGTTTTGTTTTTTACAGTTTGTTTGTTTATTGACTTCCCCAAAGCAAATCTATAGATTTTTTTTCCTATAGTGTGGCCACTGATATTTTTGCTCAGTGGATTTTGAAGTTTATTTTTATTTTTAAGCCAAATTTCCTAGGGGGTGCCCCAGGATCAGAAAAGCTTACTAGTCATAGGTTTTTCTTAAAACATTGATCTAGTGGAACTTCTAATCTTTTCTACTGGTTTGGGGTTTGAAACATTAGGAGAACGTATTCTCAGTCTAAGCAGTTTAGAAATATGGGCAGCTATTGCTATCCACATGTGTAAGACCTCATATTCATTCAGAGATGCTAGAACTTTGTCTGTCTCTCCAGACTGTAGGCATGTGAAGTCTTCAACATGTATGCAGCTTTAATACCATGGAGAATATGAGGCTGCTTATCAAGACCATTTTGGCTTTTATTTCCCGAATCTTTCAAGAACAATTTCTTGTTATTCTGCCAGTTTTTTCATATGTCCTAATCATTGTTTTCAAACTCAAAATTTCTTTTAATGTTCACCATTGAGATTAGTATTGTTTTTGACAAAGCCCCTGGGGGCTTGAGATTGTCTGAGTTATCCTCCTCTGACAGGAAGGCTACCTATCCTCATAGGCTGCCTCATGATTTGGGCTAACTCATGCCATGGAACGGGTATGGGGCAAACAACTATAGCTACAGTCAGAGCAAAAGGAAGTATTTCCAATAACCATCAAGTTAGAATATTTCTTTACTGGTGTCACAGAATTGTCTCTCTTGTAAAACAACCAGATGATTGTGCTATGAACTTTTCTAATTTGAGACAGGCACAGAAAAAGAGATTCATAAATATCAATTGTGAAATGCAGATTTAAAAAGAAATAATTAAATTTCCTGGAACTAAAAATATGTAAGTATAAAAACAAATATATCTCTACTTTAGGGATTGCAGATTTAATGTTACAATTATACAAATTATAATAATAACATGAGACTATATTTTATTATTTTAGATCAAAGGAATTCCATATTCTAATAATAGTAATGATGGCCACAATAATAATAATGAAAATACTATTTTTCAAAATGTTGAATATTAAAACTACTCATTATTATGAATGACTTGTCACAAATCTCAGCCATTACACATTTATCCAATAATTCATTTAAAAAATAAAATATCTGTGCCAGGTGTTGAGGGCACAAAGATGAATCATCCCAAATATGTTTTTAGGAGATCATAGTCCAAGGATGGAGGCAGGTCTAAAAGTGGATGGTTACCTTAAAATGTAGTCAGATTGTATAAAAAAATCAACACATTGTACCCCACATATGCATGAATGTATTCATGATCTATGTGTATATGACTTAATAAAAAAAAAAAATGTAGTGACACTTAAAATAAATAAAAGGAGGATTCAATAGAAGAACACATCAATTGTGTTAATATCAAGTGAAATGAGTTAATATTTGTAAACCACAGAGAGTATCCAGCACTGGTAAGTGGCGTAGAAATAGGTATTAAAATGTATTTATTTAGAGCCATTTTGAGCTTTACTTTTGATCTTGGTTAGGGGAGATTTCAGGTTAATTTGGCCCTATTACTGAGAAAATTCCTTTCTAATAACTCTACACATATTAGGAAATCTTTCTACTCTGTCTAGTGGGATCACAAAGTATTCCCAGCCTTGCGCAAGCTCCAGGCATTTTTCCCATCCCTCCTTTATGGTGGCTCCCTCCTTGTCTTTAGAGTTTCTTCACATGTATTTGGACACCACCACTCAGCCAGATTTGAAGGGTGTCAGTCTCCAGAGCTCACTCTGTATATGCAGCTCCCTCCAGGTTTGGACATTCAACCTTACAAACTACTGTTAATCACCTACAGCTCTGATCGGTCTCCTGAATTCAGCAAAAACACTGGGCTGTGTTTGAGGTCTCTATTTTGAACCTGTGGCCAGGAAGCCCTCTTCAAAGTCAACTGTGCACTTAAGAGACTCACCTCACCTTCCCTACAGAATACAAGCTTGGAGCTACCTTTCTTCCATTGTCTGAAAACCACTTCTCATTATTAAAACTACTCATTATTATATTTTGTCTGGTTCTATAGGTGGTTTACCACAGGATGGTAAATGTAGTCCTTTTTATTTTTTTATTATATTATGGCTAAAGAGACATTTCTGAAGTATAAACTGGGTTTTTATTCTCAGTTGATATCTCTTCATCTAGTCCCTCACTCACAAATGAAAATCAAGCATATTAGCATAGCTCTCTTCCCTCTTCTACCACCAACATCCCTTTGTTTGACATTGCATCTTGAGCTTTCATCCAAGACAGACACACTTGTAGTAAGTGTCCTGGATGACCTGAATCTGAAGCTGAGGTCCTGGTATAGGAAAGGAAGTGATACACACTCAGCTATCTGCCCCCATCACCTCATCTTCATGGAATCTAGACGTCACAGCAAAACATCTTTTATTCTTTATACACAACTGGAGTTCTGACATGGACTGACTTTGGGGATCTATAGCACAGTATGGTGACTATAGCTAAATAACGTATGGTGTATTCCAAAATTCCTGAGAGTAACTTTTAAATGTCTCGCTACCCAAGTGAAATGAAAATTAGCTTCTTTTACACTATTTCACATTGGATGCATACATCAAAACACCCTGATGTATCCTCGAAATGTATACACCTACGATTTGTCAACTTAAAGGAAAATAATTAACTAATTTTAAATATTAAATCAAAATAACTTAAGTGCTACCTAAGAAGCTGGCATTTTTATTTACTTTTGGAAAATTTCACTGGATCTCTTTAAATAGTTTAAGAAAACTCAAACCATATGCCACATGATTGTTCAGCCTCCATTTATTTGTTTGCCATTTTAAAAATAAGTATTATGATTTTCACATTATTTCTTTGCAAATAGGCAATATAGAAAAAAAGAGATACATGCATTCCTATGTACTTAAGAATATCATGAACTATTTAAGAATGTAAACCATCCCTTGATTCTACCTGCAACCATCTCAAATACCAGGCTTAGTCATGTGTGCCTCCAGAGTCGGGATCTGGAAGGTGACAAGGACCAAGGTAATGGGCACTGAGCACTGTCAGAAATGCTAGTCGATGATGCAAGAATTTGGGGCATACCAGCTACTGGAGCAAGGTATCTGTCTTATGGGTACACCCACCCCGGGTGTCCTCTCCACGTCAGTGTCTTTGTCTGCATTGCTTGTGGAGCTGCCCATCTTCTTTCAAGAACACCAGGAGAGGAGGTGCAGCACACCACCTATTGTGACAGGGCCCCCAGGATTGGCCCCTCTGGATCCTTTAAGGAGTTTATTTTTTGGAGGGTCTATTACACAAAGGGTCTTCTACCTTGGGGATGCCAGGACTTTCTGTGACTGGCCTGAAATGGAATATTCACAAGGATTGAAAAGAACTCTTAAGAAATTGAGTATGACTTGCCAGGGGAATTTATGGCTATTGAATCTAAAAAAAAAAAAAAAAAATACATGAAATTAAAAACAAAAGCAAATAAAAAGCAGGGCTTGTTTTGCACATGTCTTTTCATTTCTTTTTTCTAGTAATTTATTTTAATTATGTTTTATAAAAGTTTGGGGCCACAACAGATTAAAAAGAAAACAATATGTAAGTTTGTTCCCACAGAAGTCTGAGAAATTCTCTAAATGTGGACCTCAGTCTATAGCAGGATTCACACACAACTGTGGACGAAGTCATCTCTACAGACAGTCAGAAACCGTCTTCCCCTTGACTTACTATCAGAGAAGCTGTGACGTTCTCAAGTTCTCAATCAGAATCACTGGATAACCAATTTATTTTACTTAGACTAAAATGGGTCCTTTTTTTGCCCCAGCTTTATTGAAATAAGATTGAGAACTAAATTGTATGTACTTAATATGTACTACCTGATGTTTTGATATGCCTTGAGGTAATCACCACAATTAACCTAATTAACAAACCCATCCCCTCATATAGTTACCCCCTTTGGGGGTAGGTGGACAGGATCTACCCTCTTAGCAAATTTTATATATACAATGCAGCATTGTGAAGTATATTCACTCTGCAGCACGTTCGATTTTCAGATGTCACTCATCCTATCTAACTAAACTTTGGCCAATATCACCTGCTTTCTCTCAACAACCCCATAGCCCTGGGAACATCATTCTACTCTCTACTTCTATGATTTCAACTATTTCAGATTTTGCATATAAGTGAGATCATGCTCTATTTGTCGGTCTATGCCTGGCTTATTTTATGTGACATAATATTCTCCGATTCATCCATGTGTCACAAATGGCAGGACTTACTTATTTTGCAAAGGTGAATGACATTCCATTGCATGTCTGTACCACAAGCTCCTCCGATGATGGACTTTTAGGACATTTCTACATCTTGGCTCTGTGAATTCTAAAGTACATCTTTTCTGTTTACAGATTTAATAGCTATACTTTTACACAGCTCAAGATCACTGCAGAAAATGAACAAGATTTGGATGTGAAGATCAGAGCCTTGCCCAGCGCTGACGGTACGATCAGAAAGTGCATCACACCTCTCTCCAAGTCTCCACCTTTTTATCCAACTGCATAGGCAGTGACCTCATGAAACTGAGACCCCTGAAGATCCCCCCACCATATCCCACATGGCTACTGCTGTGAGTCATGAAAATAGCCATCTAAATGATTTTCTTCAAAGGTAAAGGGCGATGTGTCTGCCATCAAATGTAAAGTGTGGTGAGTTTTAGAAAATGTAGGTGTACCAAGTCATCCCAATGCCGTTATGGCCACATGGCCCACTGGCCCAGCAGCCCGGGAGCAGGACAGCCTCTCTCTCTGAAGGAGTTTAAAAGTAAAAGGAGAGCAATGGATTGACAGTCCTTACCACCAACCACCACAGTGGGCAAATGTTTCCTCTGAAGCAGGCCCTGTGATGGAGAGTTGACTTACATAAGTCATGTAATAGTCGTGGGAATTACAAAATCTGTTACTACCGTTTACAGATGAGCAAATGAAAACATGGGAAGTTTATTAAATATTGATTACTGAGGTTTCACATCTACACCAATCCATGCCTGCTCTTTGCGCTACTTACTAGATAAGGATGATTCGCCTTATTTTGTCCATTTTCAAACATCAATAAACACAAAAACTATTTTCCTGGGCCTTCGTATCCTATCAGTTCAAATGAGTTTAGTAGAGCTGATTTGTAACTGTTTTATACTTCTCAATGTTCAAGCTCTCACAATTTAAAATAGCTGATGCAGTGAAGTTCAGATGGATTCTGTGTTTCTATCCTACAGGAATAAAACAAAACCTTGGAGTTTAGAACTTGATCTTATAAAATGAGTGGTACACATTGATATGCCCAAGGTCATACTACAAGTTGTGGAAGAGAGACTCAGTTATAGGTGTATGCTATTGTCACATATTTTAAAATTATGCCAGCCACTTGGAAATCTTGAAACCAGACATGATGGAGTATTTACACCATAAAAAAAAAAAAAAAAAAAAAACTTGCTTGTTTGTCTGATTGATCAATTATTTTCCAGAGAACAGGCTTAAGAGCACACCACTTTTCATTTTCCAGTATCCAAAGTGGAATCTTACAGCCCCCTCCTCCAAATGTGGCAAATATTTAATGAGACAAAATATAAGGGAAAACAATTGAAATTTCCTAGATTGCATGTCTTTATATAACCCTCTGATGGTGAGACTGTTTTAGAACCTATGAAAGTTTGCCATCACTGCCTGGTTGACTGGCTTTGATGATCTACTCTGAAGGGACTCTCTTAACTAGTATGTCCATCTAAAATAGCTACAGAGTTAAAAAGTTAAAAGAAAAAGAACTAACATGGACCTGTTAGGGACTCCGATTCCCTATTGGAAAGATAAAGGAGGCTGGCCTAGTTCAGTATTTCTCTATCCAAACTTACTATATAATAGAAAAGAATATATGAATTGTCATCTAACCGTGAAGTCCCAGGAGTGAAGGAGGAGACTATGGTTTGAGAGGGAATTGGATGTTAGGAAGAAACTCTCAACTTTCATGGACTTGAGGGTTGGCTATACCTACTGGCTGATATTTCTCTAGTTCAGGCTGTGACTATGCCTAGCAGGCTATGTGGGCACTCCAGGAATTACACCAGTGAAGATACCTGATAAGAACATTATAATTTCTCTGACATAGATATAAATATGGTTCAAACATAAGTTTCACAAGAACATAAACTCTGATTCACTGGTTGGTATCCCTGATGGCAAGAGATGTGCACCTGCCCATTGTAGCATCACTGGGACAGGCAGGGCTATAAATGTTTACCTATACACAGCCTCCACCTAAGGTACAGGTATTTGAATGGTATGATAAGTGTATTTTACATGAATTAAAGAATGAATCAATATTGCTTTTGTGACCCAATATGATGCAGTTTCCATACATACCACTCAGGACTCCAGGATCGTCTCCAAATTCACTGCTTTTTTTTTTTTTCTTGTTAAATCATAGCTGTGTACATTAGTGCAATCACCTGTACCCATTCTAAGATGCACCATAGATGTGGCCCCACCCATTACCCTCCCTCCATCCAAACCTTCCCCCTCCCTTGCCCTTCCTTGGCCCTTTCCCCATAGTCTTGTGCTATAGTTGGGTTATAGCCTTCATGTGAAAGCTGTAATTTAGCTTCCAAACTCACTGCTTTGATGTTGGTTTCCTCTCCCCTACCCAGCCCCACCCTCTATGCAGCCCTCACTCCGCCCACCCTGTCAGCTCTGTCTCCACACCTTCACTCACGCGCTCTCAGGCCCTCGCGGGTTGCTCAGCTTGATGAGGCCCCATATCCTTTAAGGTGCTTTTCAATGTCCTGCCCTTCGAATGAACCGGATATTTTCATTTGCCCCACCTCTCCAACTCATGGCTACTCTGGCATGGGTCACATCACACAAATGCCATTTGTTTATGTTTCCTACACTTGTGGCTAATTCAAACTCCTTGAATGAGTGGGTTCCAGGGGTTCATGGCTGTGCCTCTGGGAGAGCAGCCTGATGAACCCTTGTTACCAACTCCTTCTGCATCCGGACCATGACAGCAATTATGCAAATCTGCACATGTGATATTATACACAGAACTAAACACACTCCCGCAAATGAGCACCAGGGAAATAAGTGAAATGTGGTTAGGTCAGTGTCAGTTTCCCAGTCATGACATAAAACTATGGTGATGCAAAATATCACCATTGGAGGCAGCTGGGTGAGGGACACACTGGATCTTTCTGTATTAATTCTCCCAACTGCATGGGAATCCACAATTATCTCAATTCAAAGGTTCAATTCAAAGAAATCATTCTTTCAGGAGATAAAAATTTATTTTTACTTCTGCCAAAAAATGCAAGGTTCCTTGTAGAAAAGTATGATTCCATGTGTAAGGGAGGGGATTTGCAATATGCCCTTTAATCGTAACAGAAATCAATGTGGCTGTCACAGACTAATGAGGTCATGTCAGGAAGATTCAGCCGCCAACTGGCAGAAACTCCTGTTGCCAAAATCGGGACAATGAGGATAAAGACTGAAATATATTGAACTATATC
Source organism: Loris lydekkerianus (assembly GCA_963574355.1). Classification (NCBI taxonomy): domain Eukaryota; kingdom Metazoa; phylum Chordata; class Mammalia; order Primates; family Lorisidae; genus Loris; species Loris lydekkerianus. Next base: position 16,502 of record CAUYPK010108129.1, on the reverse strand, counting down.
AAGTCCTTTAGGATACAGGCATTCTTAGTGATTTTTAAAAAACAAAACCGTTATTCAACACTTTTAGATGACACCAGGTAATTGTATATTATGGAATACTATTCAGCCATAATAAAATGGAGACTTTCCATTTATTACTCTCCTGGGTAAAGTATCCCAAGAATGTAAAAGCAAGCATCCCATGTATTCAGCACTAAACTGAAACCAGTAAATTAACAACTACGGGCCCACATGAGAGAAAAACACAATTTGAGGGGATTCTGTGGGTTCCTGCCTAGCAGGTGCAATGCCTGGGTACATGGCACACTTCATGGGTGAAGGTCTCAACCACTACTCAGACTTTACCTTACAAATACAAAACTTGAATAAAAAGGGGGGGGGGGGAACGAAACATTTATCTTGCTTTTCCTAAAGGAATATAATTCAAGGCAATGAAATTTATGAAGACAAAGTTATATTTAGAATACTTTAACTTAATAAGAATGAAGAACGATAGAAGTAAAATACCATTATTTTGCAACCCCTACCACTATAAAACATATGAACAATGCCTAGCAAGGTTGCTCACTTCTCACAAAGAGCTACTGCGAGACACGTTAGGCCTCCTTACACGTGCTCATGAGACTTTGCTGCAAGTCTCCACCAAGTTGCATCGGAATCTGGTAAAGCCTCCATCAGGCATGGGAAAGGGAATAGAGGGGACAAAAGAGGGTGTTCGATTACATCAAGGAGATGCAATCAGCAAAATCTAGGGCAGGAAATTACAGAGGACAAATAATCTAGTTTTCTTATTGAGTAAACTGGAAAGAAGGAGAAAAAGAAGGAGGAGGAAGAAGAAGGAAAGAGCAAAAGGGGAAGGGAACAGAGAAGCAACCCCCAAAATACGTGGAGATAAAATATCAACCAATTAACCGACCAACAGGAAAGTGTGTGTGTGTGTGTGTGTGTGTGTGTGTGTGTGTGTGTGTGAAGTCTTATCTTTCAGACACACATACACAAGTAAAACAATACCTAAGATTCCTGAAATGTCTGTGATTGCTTCAAAATAATCCCAGGGATGAGGAAGTGGCCACGATGATGGCCAATGTAATACAACATGATGTCTGGAGTTCATTTTACTCTTCCCTCTACTTTTGTATATACTATTGGAATTTTCACATTACAAAAAATAACATGAGGTTAGAATGTGCATAGCCCAGTTATGTTCTTCCAGTTCTCCAGGCTTCCTCTCGGGACGGCTGCCATTACTATTCCTTGTGTCGAGCTATTAGGAAAAGTAAACACACAGTGATCTGTGGTCAAAGCATTGTGCTCACTTACAGTAAAAAAGACAGTAAACCAACTGCACGATGATTCTCCACACAGAGTAAATGATGTGTGTCACAGGCAATTACAGTAATTGTAGAAGTAGAATGAAAGGCCACTAGTTCAAAGTGTGGTCATTTGGTTGGGTTCAGAAACCACAGAGAGAGAACCAAGACACTGAGCTTCCTCCACAAGACTTCGCCAAGCCTTTCTCTTAGGACCTGATCTCTTCCTTTTTATAAAAAATTTTTTGTGTGTTAGTTTTGCTTTCCCTTTATATTTTTCACCTCTATTTTTTGAAAAGAAAAGCTAAGACAAAATGATGTTGAAGTTTTTGTTTTATTTTCTTATGCTTTATTTCATTACTTTTGTACACCTCTACCTCAATATTTCTAATGTACCTTAATGACATGTATTAAATAAAACTGACCAGAGGAGGTCGAGAAACGTCAGTAAAAAACAGTGATGTGCATTTTTATGAATATCAATCAATTGAACATTTTTCAGGACACAGCCTGTTAGCACTTATACATTATCCATGCCAGAGGACTTGGGCTATATCAAAGTATCCCCACCACATACTTTTACCCATTTGGGCTAAGTGATCTACATTTCAAGAAACCACATAAAGTTCCCTCAGGTATCCACATATAAACTAATGAAGACTGGAGCAAGGTCTATTTCTTTACAACATGTTTGCTTTTGTATTTCATAAAATTCATACCTTTTAAAATTTATGCTACACACACACACACACGTATAGTAGTAAATAAAGTCAGACATCATTTTTTGTGCTGTAGTAGAAAAAAGATGAGATATAGCATGAAGAGTCAAGCTAGAAAAGCTAGAAAAAAGGAAGTACATAGAGATAATGTTTCCATGTAGCAATTCCTTTCCTGCATTTGGGGGGGGGGGGATTTTATTTTTCAAATCCTTCATCACAAAATAATCAGACAAACGTAGGAAAAGTTTGGTCATTCTCCTGAGAACAGTTAAAGCCCAGCAATGGACATACAGGTGTCAGGGTTGAAGGGATTCACCAGTAGCCAGACAAAAGCACGCAGGAGCAGCTGAAGGTTGAGGAGCACACAGGAGAGAAACGCCAAGAATCTAATGAGCCCATCCTTCCTACAGCTGTTGCCATGGCACTGTTGTGTTGAAGTCCTTGCTGGCTGCTAACAGTAAGTCATTCTTGCAACTAAAATAAGTATTCTTATGTTTACATGTGTGGTGTATTTTATACAAACCCTACAAGTGACGTTTCAAGAAATAATAAGCTTTCAAAGCAAAATAATTCCTCAACTTGAAGTAAATTTATGATTTGGTATTTTGCTGCATTCATAGCCATCTTGAGTCACTAGGATTTTAGATGTAAACTTATGGCAATTTAACACATAATTCTAAAGAGTGCTATTAATTGTGTTAGCAGATCTAGGTATAAAGTGCTATCCAGTAATATTTGCAGAAAGGGTTTGAATATTCACTATTTGCCAAAGTGTATGTAATAGTTTCAACTTATTATTTATTAGGTAATTTGGAAATATTCATAAGAAAGAATATGGAAAATATTGGAAGAATCAGAGAAATAAATGAAGTCATTCATCTCATCACCAGATGTTATAAATCAAGGGTGTCCAACCCACGGCCCACGAGCCACATGTGACCCAGCATGGCTGTGAATGCAGTAAGACACAGAATCATAAACTTACTAAAACATTACAAGATATTCTTGTGAGCAATTTTTTGGTGGAACTTGATTGCCCGATTTGTGACCACCAACTTTGTTGATGACAACATTGTGTCACGATGTAACATAAAACACACACACACATATGCTCCAGCCATTTGTACACACGTGTGGTTTCAGCTTCCTAGCAGTGCACAGCTTCCACGTGTTCCACGTGTTTTCCTTCAAGTGCAGAGGAGGAACTGACACCGTCACACATCACCTATGCCCGTGGTGTCTTGGCAAGGCAGTGATTATGAATAATATTTCAGCAAACCATTGCAAAATTAGGCATTTAATGTTATTTAGAAGTCAGATGAGCATTCTTATTTGATTATTAAGGGCACTTCCACACTTTGGTGGCACCTTACCCATAATACACTGCAATTTACTATCGGTCCTTCACCTTGTCCTGCGCAGGCAGCTGAGATGCAGAAGAGCCCAACCTCCCTTTCTATTTTCCTTTAAATTAATTTTTATAATAAAATTAAATATAGTCCCCTTTCTAATATCATTTTTTAATCCCAGCATGCTTCTACAACAAAAGATAACAAAACCCAAGACAAATTACAGAGGAAGGAAGATTGTTCAATGAAAAGTGAACAGATGACTACCTTTTTGTCGAAGGAAATAGTAAGGCTCTCTGCTTAATTTGTAGGGGATTTGTGCAAGTTTTCCAAGACTGTAATTTGAAAAGGCATCATATGCAAAAACATGCTGCAAAATTCAATGCGTATGAAGGACTATCTTGTAATGACAAAATTGTAGAACTGAAAAAAATTCTCTCATCCAATTTTTCTTTTTTTAGAAAGTGATAACTCAAAAAGGAGAAAGTTACAACTCAAATTCCATTGTAAAAGCTAGCTATGTGGTAGCATATTTAATAGCAAAAAAATCAAAACCATTACTGATTGCAAATTTATTGAACATTGTATGGAAAATATGGTGGATAAAATTTGCCTTGAGAAAAAGGGGAATTTTTCTAAAATCAGTTTATCTAAAGAGACAATAGCCAGGCAAATTGAAGAAACTGGCAAATCTTCTGAATGAAGTTTGGAGAGTAAAGTTGCTAATTTTAAATTTTATGCTGTGGTGATGGATGACAGCACCCATGCTACAAATACAGCTTAACTTGCCATTTTTAGGGGTATTGATGACAGATACAATGTCACTGAAGAAATGGCTTCTTTAATACCATAAAAAGACATGACTGAATCAAGAGATTTATTCAAAGCAGTAAAAAGTGTGTTAAAGCAATTTTCTTTGCCCACTGTCAATGTATCTGGTATAGTTACTGATGGTGCCCCAGAGATGGTAGGTAAAAGAGAGGGGCTTGAATAATTAATAGAAGACAATGAAATTGCCACCCAAAACTCATCTTTGATGAAGTATCATTGCACAGTACATCAAGAAAACTTACGCACAAAAACTTTAAAAATGAATGTCAAGCAAATCATCCCCAAGACTGTTAATTTCATAAGTGCCAAGGGACTGAATCATCACTAATTCTAGGAATTCCTTAGAAGTATTGATGCTGACTATGGCAACATCACTTACTTTTTGGAAGTAAGATGGCTAAGTCAAGGCCAAATGTTGAAAAGATTTTATTATTTGGGACATGATATCAAGTCATGAAAACCTAGCTTCATGCCAGAACTTGACAAAGAAAACTGGCTTACAGATTTAGTATTGTTAGTAGATTTAACCACTCATTTAAATGAGTTAAACACGCATCTTCAAAGAGAAAACCAACTTATCAATACATGTACAATGTTTCAAAACATAAAAATATTCCAAATGAAACTGAAATTATGTCAAGCTCAAATTAATTAAGGCAAATAATTTTATGCATTTCAACATGTTGGCTAAACAGAGTCCTGTGAACAGCAAAAAATATGTAGCTTTGCTTTTTGATTTGATACAAGAATTTGAAAACAAATTCAAAATTTCAGGGAAAATAATTAATATTTTGGTCCATTTGTTGCAGTCTGGCCAGGGCCAGGTTTGAACCCACCACCCTTGGCATATGGGGCTGGTGCCCTACTCACTGAGCCACAGGCACCACCCAATATGTAACTTTTATAATACAGTGGAACAACTGCACCTCAATCTGATGCTTTCAAATGTGAAAATACAAAAATAAACATTTAGGTAGTTGAGTGGACCAATGGTTAGAATTAAAGATACGTGAATATTCATGTTTCTTACATTGAAACTTCATTGAATCTAGGTTTAATAAAAATTTATGGAACTATTCTGGACAAAAAGTACTACCTGTACTTCAGTAAAATTAGAAAATTTTATATTAGAACTTGAAGTATATGTGGTTATACAGTAGGAGTGTCTAAAATAGCCCCCAAAGATCCCCTCCCTTTGAGTGTGGGCAAGTTGGTGACTTTCCTTAAACCCATGGCAAACGTGATGGGTGTCATACCCCAGAAGAGGTTATAAAAAAGACTGGGCCTTCATTTAGGGATTGTTTCTCTTACTCCCTCTTAATAACTTGCTCTGAGGGCAGCCAGGCATATTGTGAGAGAACCCTGTGCAAAGGCACCATCTGAGCAACCTTGGAAGTAAATCTTCTGTCATATAAGTCAACTTGGAAGCCAGTCCTCTCTGAGACGAGTCTCAAGACCTTGAGGTGAAATTCCAGAACCACTTAGCACTGTAAGTACTCAGTACTCTACCCAAGCAGCATCAACAGTGAATGCAGCGCAGATTTGGAATAACAGAATGATGGCAACCGTAACTCTGGTCAGGTTATGGAGCCAAATATGGCTTAGTACCTTCTGCAAGATGAGGTCTCTGTCACAATTTTAAGTATAAGAAATTATAATATTATTTACTAAGTTTCGCATATACCCTGCAGCGCATCTTACAAGGGTATATGTGAAACTTAGTAAATGTGGAATGTAAATGCCTTGACACAGTAACTAAGAAAATGCCAGGAAGGCTACGTTAACCATTGTGATGAAAATGTGTCAAACGGTCTGTGAAGCTAGTGTATGATGCCCCGTGATCATATCAATGTACGCAGCTATGATTTAATTTAAAAAAAAAGAAAGAAATTATAATATTATTTAAATAATTCTCTAGTGAGAAATTTCCTTTTGCAAAAATACCCAACTGAAAAAAACAAACAAGACTGTAAGTCATTTCAGGTGGTAGATAGGATATATCCTAAAGAATGATCCAAGGGATCTTACAGATACTGCATGTGAATAAAATTCCTTTGTGACAGCTGAAGATTAGTCATTAATATGAAGTGGAATATTAGGAAGTTGTGAGTGACACATTAGCTTGCTTTAGACGTGCTTTGTATATGAAATGGGAAAGGTTAACTTTTTTGCTGTCTAAACTGAAATTGCTTATTTAATAAAATCATTAGTAGGTAGACGTGTAAAAGAAAATGTTCTCCAACAGAGGACACAATTCACAGAGAAAAGGTGAAGGTGACTATGAAATCCTTTGACACGAGATGAAAAGTGAATTAATAACCAAAGCAGCAGGAGAGACATCAGCTTCGATTCTAAAACCAAAGCACAGGGCAAATATGAAAAAAGAAGTGGAAAAATGAACTTAGAAGAAGTAATATGTACTAAAACCCTAACTCAAAAATGTTTATCGGACAATTCATGCAATGCCAATGAAAACGGAAAGATGTTTTTCTATGTCTGGACTATTTGTCATGAAAGATTAAAGCCACAGAGAACAAAATGCTTGATTTGTGAGTTTTGAGCCTTCATTGTAAAAATGATAAATGTTAATATTAAATATGTGTGGCATTATTCAAATTTTAATGATGTTTTTGGCATTTATTTTGTTTAATGTTCCCTTCTTTTACAGTTTCCTTTATAGAATGGCTATATGATACAGAGATCATGCTTATATGTTACTAAAATATGAGAACATGCCACGATATATTAGATTATGATAATGAGCCATGCGTTATACTTATTACATCTTTTTATTTTCCAGAAAATCTCTGAAACTTTTAGTATAACTTTATCTCCCCAAAAGCTGATTCTCTCTCTGCTATTTGACCATTTTTTATTTAAAAACATGCAGAGCGCTGTGAAAACAAGCATGGTTTATGTTCCACCTACACTGTAGTTCTCTATGTGAACGTTATTCATGGCTACTGTGTGTACACAGAGCTGCACATTTGTGTGTCCCATCACTAAAGAGCAATAAGAATTTTATCATATTCTTATTTTAAAAATAAAGTAAGACCCATTAAAATCTTCTTCATCTGAGAAATGAAACAACCATGCTCACATCTTAGTGTTTAATCGTTGTGACTGTGAAGGTAACACAACACGTACGTGAAAAGTACAGAGAGATATCTGGCATTTGGTACGGACAGAATGAAAGTCAGCTATTAAAATAAATAGTTGGCCTTAATCAGTATTAAGTTCATTATTAAAAATTATGCATCATTCAGTTCTTTATTAAAAAAAAAAAAAAAACTATGTTTAAAGGTTAAGGAATACATTTTTAATCCCCACCCCATACAAGGTCACAGTAAGAATTGAGGACACCATGCCTGGACTCAGGCCTGGTAATCCGGCCCAAAGCAGCTGAGCATGGGAAAGGGTTAGGCTCTAGCACTGGCCACCCCCACTGTCGCCTGGATGGAGGTGGAATGGGTCCCCAGTTCCTGCACTTCTCACCCCAGCCCTCTGTCCCAGGAAGCCAAAGAGTTCTTCCACACTCCTGTGGATTCACACCATTCCTCACTCACTCACCATGCCTCTAGCACATCAAAAGAAATAAAATTGAGTTGCCTCTGCACCGCCACAGGACACAGGGGACCCACCTCCGCCATCTCCTTCACCCTGCCCTCACACTTGCCCTTCCTCAATCCATCAAGCCCTTCCCCCCCTCCAGGCCTTTGCACATCTGCTCCCTCTGCCTGGCAAGCTACTGCCCTGCTCCCCGCCAGCTCCTTCCAGACCTCAGACTACACACAATTTGCTGCCAAGCGACCCTGCCCTGACCAGCCCCTCCATGAAGGCCTCCCAACTCACTCTTCACCAGCTCGGCCACCTTATGTGTGTCTTTCCCACGTGGCTCTCGTTTTAATGATGCCTTCACTCATTGGTTAACATGCAGACTGTGGGACCCTCAACGGGACCATCATCCTCCCAGGACCCAACTTAGAGCTCTACACTCACATCTAGCAAGGAGCCTGGAAACAGATGCAGAAGAAGTATTTCCTGTCTGAATTGATTAATTCATGTTCTCCTGTTAGGCAGAAAATAGCATTAGCTGTGACCATCTCCTCTGATATAGATGAGTATGCTCTAGTAATTCTTGGTTCATGGCTCCATCTGCCCCTGAACCTACAGGTTCATGGCAGTACCTTGCCAAGCCAAGGGTTCAGCTCACGTACAGAGCTCAGCTGAGAGCACTCACAGTGCAGGCACCTCCCAAGGCAGTACAGGAGTCTGTTCTCATCACTGCTTTGTGCCCAGTGCCTGGAGCAGTGGTGTCAGGAACAGAGGCCTGTGTCAGCCTACTCAGCTGCCATGACAGGCACTGCACAGCCCGGGCAGCTGAGACCACAGGATTGTATACTTTCACAGTCCTGGAGGCTGGAAGTCCAAGGTCAAGATGCAGGAAAGGCTGGTTTTTCCTGGTGGCTCCTCTCCTGGACTTGTAGGCAATGCTGTGCCTGAACATGGGCTTCCCTCTGTGTGCCCCTCGCCTCTGCTCGTTAGGACACCAGTCATAATGAATCAGAGCGCCCCCAATGACCCCATTTAAACTTAATCACCCATTTAAATGTCTCATCTCCAAATGCATTTACAGTCAGAGAAACTGGTTGAGACTTCCACATATGATTTGGGGAGAGGGCACAATTAAGTCATAACAAGGTCCAAATTTTTCCTTTGAAAGTTAGGTATTGTTTTCTAAAATCTCAAATCAATGAATTAGCATCATGGTTGATCATTCTGTTATTGGGTCAGTCATATTAGTACTGGGGCTAATTTTTCAAACCTTCTTTCAAATCCCCAAGCTCTGAGTGTATCTAGACTTAAACATCCCGGGAGTCCAGGAGTCTATGATACAGCAAAATAAAACACCCATAACAGAAGGACTCAATGCACCCCAGACCCCAGAGCTTATTTTGGGATAGGGAAAAGGGTTTACAGTACAAGATAAAAATAAAATTCTAACCCTCTAACAGACTAATCAAACTCCTCTTGGCTGAGAAAATCCCAGAAAACCTTAAAAAGTAAGTTCCAGTTTGATGAAAGTATTTCAAATTGTATATAAATTTATATACAATTTATTATGCAATGCACATTGTATTCCATAACTGCATTAATGTACACAGCTATAATTCAATTAATTAATTAATTAAATGCTAAAAAAAATAATAACTTTCCTGGGCATGACAGGATGGGGGGGCTGGTCACACCTCAGTACACCCCGTTTCTTACTAACCAATATTTCCGAAGACTTGAACAGAAATTTGTCTGGAAAAACAAAGAACAGAAGATTTATTCCAGCGCTGATTTTAATCCATAGCTTGATGGCAAGACTTCCCTCCCATGCTGTGTTTTCAGCAAGGTGGCTGACTAGCTCTACCTCTCATTCCTTGCTGATTTTTGACTACCAACCATGACCTGGATCTTGTTTATTTATGGAGGCTATGCTCAAAGTGCCCTTGTATCTTCTGCTCCTTTGCCTCACCTTTTGATGTACAGAGCCTAATCTTACTGCATTTTAATATATTTAGTCATTTGCATGATATTACTCCTTTTTAAAGCTTTTGTGCATAAATTTTCTTGATGTACTACCCAATGATGGCTCATCAAATTTGAGTTTTAGGTGGCAATTGCATTGTCTTCTATTTATTTTACAAGTCCCTCTCTTTTAACTGTCACCACTGCAGCACCATCAGTAAATATACCATTGACAATGGACAAAGAAAATTGCTTTAACATACTTTTTACTGCTTCACATACATCTCTTAATTTGGTTGTGCCTTTTAATAGCACTAGAGAAGCCATTTCCTCAGTGACATTATACTTGTCATCAACACCTCTAATAAAAATGGCAAGTCAAGCTGTATTGGTAACATCAGTGCTGTCATCCATCACCGAAGCATAAAATTTAAAATTAGCAGCTTTACCCTCCAAACTTCTTTCAATAGATTTTTCCAATTTCTTCAATTTGCCTGACAAACTGATTTTAGGAATATTCTCCTTCATGACAAATTATATCTGCCACACTTTCTCTGCATTGCTTAATAAACTCGCCATCAGTCAATGGTTTTGATTTTTCGCTATTAAATATGTTACCACTAGCTTTCTACAATGGAATCTGAGTTGTAACTTTTTAAAATAATGTTTTGTTCAGAAGACAATTTCGGTTCCACTATTTGGTCCTTATGACACAATCCTTCAAACACATTGAATTTGGCAGCGTGTTTCTGCAAATAATGCCTTTTAAAGTTACAGTCCTTGAAAACTTACACAAATCCCCTACAAATTAAGCCAAGTGCCTCACTATTTGCCTCAACAAAAAAGTAGCCATCTGTTCACTTCTTATTGAACTATCTTACTTCATCCGTAATTTGTCTCTTTGGGGGTTCTGTTTTCTTTTGAGGTATTGTAGATGGCATACTGGGATTAAAAACATAATTTTAGATAAGGGACCATATTTACTTTTATTATGAAAATTAATTGACAGGAAAATAGTAAGGGAGATTGGGGCCCGTCCGCACCTCGGCTGCCGATGCAGGGCAAGGTGGAGGGCTGATTGTAAAGTGCCTTAATAATCAAATAAGAATGCTCACCTGACTTCTACATAACATTTAATACCTATCATTGCAATGGTAGGTTGAAATGTCACTGATAATCGCTGCCTCGCCAAGTCGCCCCGAGCACATCAATTCCACTGTCTGCATTTAAAACAAGCATGGGAAGCCTCACATTGCATAAAATTGAAGCCACACACGTGTACAAACAGCAAGAGAGTACATGTGCTGATTTTACGTGGCATTGCAACTTTGTCATCTACAAAGTTCACACTCAAGAACAGCACAATGAAGTTCCACCAAAAAAAAAAAAGAAAAAAAAGCTCAGAAAAATTACATAATGTTTTTAGTAAGTTTCCCATTTTCTGTTGGGCCACGTTTCACAGCCATCCTGGGCCACATGTGGCCTATGGGCAAGGGTTAGTTGTCGCTGACCAAAGCTCTGGCAGAGGCACTAATATACATGTGAAGGAGGCACTTCTCTTTCCAGTCTTTTGTTTTGAATTTGTAAGATGGGAGATGGCTCATGCAGCTTATCTATAAAGCTATAACCCAGTTATAACCTAAGAATATGGGGAATGGGGAGAGGGAGAGGAGGGAGGGGGGAGTATGGGCGGAGGGAGAGTGATAGGTGGGATTACACCTGTGGTGCATCTTACAAGGGTACATGTGAAACTTAGTAAATGTAGAATATAACTGTCTTAACACAATAACTAAGAAAATGCCAAGAAGGCTATATTAACCAGTGTGATGAAAATGTGTCAAACGGTCTATAAAACCAGTGTATGGTGCCCCATGATCGCATTAATGTACACAGCTATAATAAAAAAAAAAAGTAAAAAAAATAATAATAAAATAAATAAAATAATAATAGAGTCTCCTGCAGATGCCTCCTTGGGGGCCAGAAGGCAGAAGACAAGGGAACACACCTGAAATAATTTTCATTCCCTTTTTGGTTTGTTCTATCTGAAGAACAGATCCATGTGAACAGAAAGCCTCCAGCACTTTTTGCCTTGTGCACATGTCCCCATCTGCCTCTGCAGCATGGGGGCCCCTCAAGCCAGACCTTTGTTTCTGGCCTGACACAGAATCAAGCTCATTATAAATTACTATTTGGGCTTCACTACATATTTTCCAAAGTCTTTGAAGCCACGAGTTCGTTCCTTTAGAGTTGCAGCTCCAATTAAACGTTCAAAAGATTCTACTGACAAAAGCATCCGTATATAATTGGAGTTGAGCATTACTCGAAAGAGAATTCCAAGAAAGCCAGCTCAAGGGAAGCAAATTTTTATACTCCACATATGGGTTCAAGTTAAAGGACATGTTTCATTTTCCAAACCAATGGAAACCATATTTTGGCTTTAGGAATACATAAATGGCTTTTCACATACTTACGCAATTGGATAATTTCAGACAGTTGTGACAGGAGAAATAAATTTATAATAGAGATCCAAGTTGTAGCTATAAATTATGATATTAAAACAGAAGTAAAACTATCCTAAAATTTTATTTTAAGAAAAACATATAGTTTAAAGTGATAATAACGTGGCTGAAGGCATAGACTGATTTCCCAGGAGTCCTGGCCAGCTTGTGAGTTGATGTGTGAGAGCTTTACTCAACCCTGCCAGGCCTTGGTGTCCACAGGACAAGAACAAGATCTCCCTAAAGATGCCATGGGTATATTGAAAGGACCGCATAGATGATGTTGGGGGGGGGTTAATTTCAAAATATTAAGGGAGTATAAATTGTTTTGGTATGTGGATAGTTTTTATAATGCTTAAGTCAATGCTCTTGGTGTGTTTATCATCCCAATGATGATGACAGGTGTCCATTGTACCTGGTAGGAAGTTTTTACTCCTTCCCTCTTCCTCTCTCTCCCTAGAGACTCTGTCTCTAAAAAAAAAAAAAAAAAAGAAAGAAAGAAAGAAAAAATTAACATGAGTCTTGCTAGGATTCTCCAATTACCAACCCAGTACTGTGCTCAGTAGAGAAGAGAGAACATTATGGATTTCAGAAAATTAATCAAAAAGTACCTTTCCTGACAAATTTTAGATATTGAGGAAGTATGTAAAATTTGTCCATCCTTATCTGTATTACCTGGTACTAGTTAACCAAAACTTGATAATGCAAAACAAAATTAATTGTGCAAATTGGATGTTAAGGTGTGGGTAACAATATTTCATGTCACTAAATTTTTTTAAATTGCCTCCAATCTAGGGTGAAGGATACACATCAGCTTACAAAGGGTAAAAAAAAAAAAAAGTCAAAATAAGACATCTTGAAGATTTTTTTCTATAGCAACAAATCCCCAAGTTTTCCTTGGAAACAAGGATCTGAAACTCTATTATATAAAGGAGAAAAAAAAATTCCACAAAGGAAGGAGATGAAATCCTTACGTGTGGAACAGTAATTACGTATTGAAGTTATCCTCACCCACAGAGACCAGGTTACTGTAGTTCTCCAACATCATGTGAAGCTCCCATTGACATGTGAGGAAGACACAGACCCCACATCAGTGACAGTGGCAGGGACAGAAGTCAGGGGTGTGGATCAGCAGGCAACGGGGTCTGCAGAGCTGCTGTCCTCCTGCCCTTCAGTCCCTGGTGTCCCCCAATCCTCTTCTTTTATTAAAGCAGTAGTATATAATATGTATACGATGCAGCACAATTTGGCCGTAAGAAAAGATGCAGACTTTACATCTTTTGTGTTTACCTGGATGGAGTTGGAACACGTTCTTCTCAGTAAAGTATCACAAGAATGGGGAAAAAAGTATCCAGTGTATGCAGTACTAATATGAAACCAATATATAAACAACTACATGGCCACAGGAAATATAAACACAAGTATTGTCTAACAAGGAGAAGGGAAGAGGAGGGGGGAAGGGGAAGAGGGAGAGCGATTAGCAGGATCTCACCTAATGTGCAGAATGTGAGGGTGTTCAGCACGCCCCCAGGGTGAAGGACTCAACTACAAGTTCAAGTTGTAGAAATGAAAACAATGTAACCTAAGCATTTGTACCCTCATATTAATCTAATTTTTTTAATTGCTGGCACTCTGTGATTTTAAACATGCTGATGGCTTCAACGACACCCTATATGTTGGAGACATCAAAGCTATGTCTCAGGCCCAGACTTTTCCCCTAAGCATCAAATCCACAAATAAACAGCACACTATAGTTCACACTCAGATGTTCCTCAAACTCAACACACCCAACACTGGGCTCCTTACTCAACGCCCAGCACCAATGCCCCCACCTACCTTCCAAGTTCCTGATCCCAGCACAGGATAACATTGCTGCCCTAATTTCTCAGCCAGAAACCAGAGCTTCCTCCTGACCCCTCCCTCTACTTGCTCGCCCCTGTCAACATGGGCCACGTTGGTCAATGTGGCCTATTGAATCTTTACATTTATTCTCATTGCCATGGTCACTCTTTGACACAGCCATCCTCATCCCCCCCATAAACCCACACCCCTCTCAACGTCATCCTGGACTGAAGTCTCACTCTCTCCTATACATGCTCCCAAATGCAGCCAGTGTAATTTCTCTAAATGCAAGTATAGTCATGCAGCTCCCTCTTAGAGTTCCCCATTGCTTATAGAGTTGAACAGCCTTAATATTGTTCATCAGGCCCTTTACCATGGGCCTCACCCTTTAGCTTGATGTTGACCCCATTGTCACTGACCCTAACTCAGAACACCACCCTCACTGTCCTTTCCCTGGTTCATGATTTCTTCAGTGAATAGACATAAAGGACACAGATGTTCTGTGCTGGTGTAGGAGTCAGAGGAGGGGCAGGCAGCCATGATAAAGTCAGATAAGGACATTGCTTGCCGTAGCCCGTGCCGAGCTCCTACGGAGAACACTGGAGCACAGTAAATGGGGAGAAATGGTGGGGAGGTGCAGATGGAGGGAACTGAGGTGACGTCATACAGACAGGTGGGAGGAGGGGCCTTGAATTCTAGGTGGATTCTATAGGTACAGCAGAGGAGCCTGGCTGAAGGGATGAATGCAGGAAGAGCAAGTAAAAGTTAAGAAATCTCTCTCCGACTTACACCTGTTCCTTCAGCCACCCATAGAGCCCTAGCTAAGTCTTACCCAGTGTTCAGACCCAACTGAGAAGGCATTTTTCCCAAGAAGAGCTCTTACCCCTAAAGCTGAGTTAGGGGACTTTCCATTGTACAAGAATTCTCCAGTTTCCTGCATATCGTTCAAAATACACATGGTAAGCTGCCCCTTTTTTTATTTATTAGCTCTAGCCACTAGACTGAATGCAAGCTCCTGGACGGAAAGGACAGTAACCCTTGCAGTCCTCACACAGCCTGCACTCACACAGTCAAAGGAAAACTGAATCTAAAACACATCCTAAAGATCAGAGCTGGGGAGGGCGGGGGTGGCCATGCTAGAAGGCTGGTGAGGGCTAAGCTTTAGAAACAAGATTTCTAGACACTTGTGTTAGGTGATGGAGAGCCAGGAAAGGCTTTGTTCTCAGAGCCATGCAAGGTTCCCAGAAGCCACACCTGCCATTGCCTCGTGACCTCACAATTCCCACTCAAAGACTCCGACATTTGACTCAGAACCTCTCCAGCCCCAAGCCTTAGATCTCAAATAGGAATTGAGTTTATGAAACTAATTCTTAAGAAATGTTGTTTGGAAAAATAGTTTGAATTGATCTCACATGCCAATCAATGGTAGTAAGAAAAACCATTAAGGCGGCCTTGGAAGAGCGCAGGACTGGGCTGCTGGGCCCTGTTATCTCGACTCCTCCCCAGATTCCAGGGATAGCCTCACCCATTTGCTTTTGACCTCTGAGGAGCCTACAACAGAGTAGCTGAGACTCAGAGTTCATTTCCTTCTCTTTACTGGGGTGGTCTTATCCCGATATTTCAACATGTTCTGAATATTCTTTCATCTACTTCTTGACAAATGAGCTGCACCACCCACTTGTCCAAGAAATCCTTTCTTCACAGCTGGCTGTCACAGGCAGCATTGAAAGGTGACTCAGAAAAAGCAAAAGCCAATAATGCTCTTCTTAGAGGAATCACAGCGATGATGCCCGTGCTCTCTTGTGTCTTAGACTGGGGTCTGACCCAGCTTTAGATTTGTGCTGTGCCAGACCAGGGAACATTGGCACACTCCTTACTGTGAAGATCAATGCCTCCAGGTCCCTGCGTCTCACTGTCTTTAAAGTCAGTGCAAGTCCACCAACATTTTTGCCTTTGCATTTTGGTTACCCTGGTGATTTCATATGTTGCACTGTCCATTAGTGTATGAAAATGTCATTGCTAATGAAGCTGGAAATGAAAACAGTGAAGACAGGCCAAGCTCAGGTTGAAGCGATTGCCCAGACATTTGTAGAACAGATGGAATCAATTCAGACAAAGGAAACATGGAGTTTATATTGCATTGCTTCCTGAAAGAACTGCCGGACTGGCTCCCTGGATGATCCCTGGATGCCCCATGCACCAAGGGCAGGACCTGGTTCACCAGGTGGGATTCTGACATCTGAGGATGAATTACAGACACTGCATCTCAGAGATGCAGACTCAGAAAAATGAAGCCTCAAGAAGAACTTTTTGGCATGCTCTTTTAGAAGCATGAAATCAACATCACCACAGAAGGAATTTCAAATAAATAAATAAAGTATGATCAAACTGGGCGGTTTGAAGTTCTCTCCAGTCTAAAAGGCAGCCATTTGGGTT